>PVIU01002237.1:46648-179060 GCA_004026605.1 Ondatra zibethicus | reverse complement strand
GGGAGGGGACCGGGAGAAGGGGAAGAAAGGAAAAAAATTTTTTTTTATCTTTAATTATGTTCTTGAATGGAAAAAAATAAAACAAAACAATGTATGGAAAAAAAAAAAAAGAAAATGACCTTAAAATCAACTTTATGAAGATGATAGAGGTCCTTAAAGAGGAAATGAATAAATAGCTTAAAGAAATCAAGGAAAAGACAAACACATAGTTTAAGGAAATGAAAAAGCTGTTCAAGACCTGAAATGGAAATAGAAGTAATAAAGAAAACACAAACTGAGGAAATTCTGGAAATGGAAAATCTAGGAAAGTGAACAGGAGGAACTACAGACACAAAAACCATCAACAGAATACAAAAGGTGGAAGAGAAAAATCTCAATCATTGAAGATACAATAGAAGAAATAGGTATGTTGATTAAAGAAAATGTTAAATCTAAAAAATCCATGGCACAGAACATCCAGAAAATCTGGGACACTATGAAAAGACCAAACCTAAGAATGAAAGGAATTGAAGAAGGAAAAGAATCCCAGCTAAAGGCTAAGAAAATATTTTAACAAAATCATAGAAGAAAATTTTCCTAACCTAAAGAAGGATATGCTTTTAAAGGCATAAGAAGCTTGCAAAACACCAAATAGATTGGACCAGAAAAGAAAGTCCCCCTTGTTACATAAAAATAAAAGCACTAAACACAGAAAATAAAGAACATTACAAGCTGCTAGGGGAAAAGACCATGTAACATATAAAAGACAGACCTATTAGAATTACAGCTGACTTCTCAATGGAGACTCTAAAAGCCAGAAGGAGCTAGACAGATGTCCTGCAGACTCTAGGACCACATATCAGATACCAGTCCAGATTAACTAACCAACAAGAATCTCATCTACCATAGATGGAGGAAACAAGATGTTCCACAACAAAGTCAAATTTAAACAATATCTATCTATAAATTTTGCCCAACAGAAGATGCTAGAAAGAAAAATCCAACACAAGGAGGTTAAGTACACCCATAAAAGCACAGAGATAATCTCATACCAACAAAACCAAAAGAAGTAAAACACACACACACACACACCACCACCACCACCACCACCACCACCACCACCAACAACAACAACAACAACAAAATAAAAATTAACAATCATTTGTCATTAATATCTCTCAATATCAATTGGACTCAGTTTCCCAATAAAAATACTGAGACTGACAGAATGAATGGGAAAACAGGATCCATCCTTCTGCTATATACAAGAAAAACACCTCAACATCCAAGATAACATCCAGATCAAAGGATTGAAAAAGATTTTCTAAGAAAATGGACCCAAGAATTCACCTAGTCTAACTATTCTAATGTTTAACAAAAGAGATTTCAACCCAAAATTAATCAAAAGAGATGGGGAAGGACACTTCATACTCATCAAATGAAAAATCCAACAAGATGACTCTTCAATTCTCCACATCTATGCCTCAAACATAAGGCACCCACCTTTGTAAAAGAAACATTATTAAACCTTAAACCACACATGAAACCCTATATTTAATAGTGGGAGACTTCACTACCCATTCTTAAATGGACAGGTCATCTGGACAGAAGCCTAACTGAGAAATCATAGAGCTAACAGACATCATGAATCAAACAGACTTGATAGATTGTCTACAGGAAATTTCACCCCAACACAAAAGAATTTACCTTCTGACCACATATTTGATCACAAAGCAAGTCTCAAAGAATACAAGAACACTGAAATAACTTCCAGTATCTTATCAGACCACCATGAATTAAAGCTGGATTTTAACAACAGAAAGCCTACAAACTCATGGAAACTGAGCAACTCTCTATGGAATGACTACTGGGTCAAAGCAGAAAAAAACAAAGGAATTATAGACTTCTTATAATTCAATGAAAATGATTGCACAGCATACCCAAACATACCCATGGTGAAAGTGGGCTAAGGGGACAATTCATAGCACTAAGAGCCTTCATAAAGTAATTGAAGAGGTCTCATTCTAGCAACTTTGCAGCACACTGAAAGCTCTAGAACAAAAAGAAGCAAGCACACCCTAGAGGAGTAGATGGCAGGAAATAATCAAACTTAGGCCTGAAATCAATAAAGTAGAAACAAATAAAACAATACAAAGAATCAATGAAATAAAGAATTGGTTCTTTGAAAAAATCAACAAGATAGACAAACATTTCTACAAACTAGTTAAAAGACACAGATAGAATATCCAACTTAACAAAATTAGAAAAGAAAATTGGGACATAACAACAGATACTGGGGGAATCCAAGGAATCATTAAGTCAACTTCAAAAACATGGACTCCACAAAACTGGAAAATATAAATTTAAAAAATGGACAATTTTCTTGACAGACACCCCTTGACAAACTTAATCAAGATCAGATAGACATTTTAAATAGACCTATTACTCCTAAGGAAATAGAAGCAGTCATTAAAAGTCTCAAAAACCAGGGCCAGGCAGTTTTAGTGGAGAATTCTACCAGATTTTCAAAGCAGAGCTAATACCAACACTCCTCAAATTATTTCACAAAATAGAAACAGAAGGGACATTACCAATTCATTTTATGAGGCCACAGTCATCCTGATACCCGAACCACACAAAGATTCAACAAAGAAAGAGAATTACAGACCAATTTCCCTCATGAACATTGATGCAAAAATAAAGTACTCATTAAAATATCAGAAACCAAATCCAAGAACACATCTAAAAGATCATCCACCATGATCAAGCATTCAAAAGATGCAGGAATGGTTCAACATATGAAAATCTACCAATTCAATCCACCATATAAACAAACTGAAAGAAAAAAAACCACATGGTCATCTCATTAGGTGTTGCAAAAGCCTTTGACAAAATCCAACACCCCTTTGTGATAAAAAAAAAAGTCTTGGGGAGATAAGGAATACAAGAGACACACCTAAACATAATAATGGCAATTTACTTCAAGCCTTTAGGCAATATCAAATTTAATGAAGAGAACCTCAAGGTAATCTACTAAAATCAGGAAAAGGTCAATGCTGTTCACTCTCTCCATATCTATACAATATAACACTTGAAAGTTCTAGATAGAACAATATGACAACTCAAGAAGGTCCAGAAAATACTAATTAGAAAAGAAGTCAAAGAATCATTATTTGCAGATGGTGTGATAGTATTCATAGTGGTCCCAAAAATTCTACCAGGGAACTCCTATAGCTGATAAAAACCTTTAGTGAAGTGGCTGAATACAAAATTAACTAAAAAAAAATGAGTAGCCTTCCTATGTACAAGTTAGACAAGTTGAGAAAGAAAAAAAATCAGGAAAACAAAACCCTTCATAATAGCCACAAATAATATAAAATATTTTAGGATAATTCTAACCAAGCAAATAAAAGACTTGTAAGACAATAACTTCCAGTCTTTGAAGAAAGGAATTGAAGAAGATATCAGTAGATGGAAAGATATCCCATGCTCATGGATAGGTAGGATTAATATAGTCAAAATGGCCATTTTACCAAAAGCAATCTAAGATTTAATGCTATACACATCAAAATTCTAAAACACTTCTTTGTAGACCTTGAAAGAATAATATTCAACTTCATATGGAAAAAGAAAACAACATAAAACAAAAAGTCAGAATAGCTAAAAAAAAAATCCTGCCTGTACAATAAAAGAACTTCCAGAAGCATCACCATTTCTGACTTAAAGCTGTTATGTAGAGTTATTGTAATAAAAACCTCATGGTCATAAAATAGTCAGGTTTATCTATGGAATTGAATCAAAACCCAGACATAAATCCGTACAACCATGGACACCTGATTTTTGATAAAGAAACCAGAAATATAAAAGGGGGGGTAAGAAAGCATCTTCAACAAATAGTGCTGGTCTAACTGGATGCTGGCATGTAGAAGAACACAAATAGACCCACATGAATCAACCCTGTACAAAACTCAATTCGAAGTAGATCAAAGACATCAATATAAAGCCAAATACACTGAACCTGATAGAAGAGAAAGTGGGAAATAGCCTTGAATGTGTTGAGACAGGAGACAACTTTCTGTATAGAACACCAATAACTAACAGATAATAACCTTCTAACTGAACGCTCAAACACTAAAATCAACAATAAGTAAATGGGACTCCATGACACTTAAAAGCTTCTGTAAGGCAAAGAATGACATCAACAGGACAAAACAGCAGGTTTTCACAATGCCACATCTTACAGAAGACTAATATCCAAAATATATAAAGAACTCAAGAAATTAGAATTAAAAAATAATCCAATTAAAAATTGGATTTAGATATAAACAGAGAATTATCAATAGATGAACCTCAAATGGCTACCTCAAATAGAAACACTTGAAGAAATGTTCAGCATTCTTAGCCATCAGGGAAATGCAAATCAAAACAACTCTGAGATTCCATGTTAAAGCTGTCAGAATGGCTAATTCAAGAACACAGGTGACATCTGGGTAGTGGTGACACAGGCCTTTATTCCCAGCACTTGGGAGATAGAGAAAGGTGAACCTCCATGATTCAGAGCCATTCTATTTTACAGAGTGAGTTCCAGGATAGCCAAGGCTACACAGAGAAATTCTGTCTTGAAAAAACAAAACAAAATAAAAATGTACGTGACAGCTTATGCTGGCAAGGATGTGGAACAAGGGGCACACTCCTCCATTGTTGGTGGGAGTGCAAACTTGTACCACCACTTTGGAAATCAATATGGCAGTTTCTCAAAAAATTGGGAATCAGTCTGCCTTAAGACCCAGCTATATTGCTCCTGGGCATATACCCAAGGGATGCTCCATGCTATCACAAGGACACTTGCTCAAATATGTTCACTGCAGCTTTATTCATAATAGCCAGAAACTGAAAACCTAAATGTCTTTCAACAAAAGAATGGATAAATAAAATGTGGTTCACAATGGAGTATTTCTCAGCTGTTAAAAGGAAGGACAACCTGAAATTTGCAGGGAAATGTATGGAACTATAAAAGATTGTCCTGAGTGAGGTAACCCAGACCCAGAAAGACAAACATGGTATGTGCTCACTCATAAGAGCAGATTAGCTGTAAATAAAAGATAACTATGGTACAATCAACAGACCCAAAGAGGCTAGGTAACAAGAATGGCTTAAGGGAGGATGCATGGGATCTCCTTCAGAAGGAGAAGTAGAATAGATTTCACAGGTAGACTGGGGCTGGGTGGGGATGGAAACAGAAGAGATCAGGTGAGGGGAGGGATGGAAGGAGAGAGCACTGGGAGACATGACTAGAATAGGGAGGGGGCACATTTGGGGAAGAGGTGGATCCTAGTGCAGTGGAGACTTCCTGGAATGTACAATGGTGAGCCTAGTGAAAGCTTCTGGTGGTATTGAGCCTGAAAAGGCCATCTTCTTGAACCAGGCAAGGCTTCCAGTGATGGAACTGGATACCAACCCAGTCACAAAACATTTGACCTGCAGTTTGTCCTGCCTATAAGATGTGCTGGGATAAAGGTGGCACAGAGCTTGTGGAAGTGACCAATCAATGACTGTTTCGACTTGAGACCCATACCACGACTTGCCTGACACTGGCTGAATGGGGAGGAGCTAGAGGCTGGGTATCTTAGAGACCTAGAATAGAACCAAACCCAAGTGGCAAAAAATTAAAAAGTCAATGAAATGATTCCTAATGATGTTCTTCTAGACGAGAATCTAACATAATCACCACCAGAGATGCTCCATTCAGCAACTGGTAGGAACAGGGGCAGAGAACCAGAGCCAAACATTAGGGTGGGCTCAGGTGACCCCATAGAAGACGGGGAGCAAGGAATGTAAGAGCCAGAGGTCAAGGCCCACAGAATCAACTAACTAGGGTTCATACAGGTGTCCAGAGACTGAAGTGACAATCAGGGTGACTGTCTGGGTCTGACCCAGGTCCTCTGTGTATATGTTATGGTTGTGTAGCTTGGTGTTCTTGTGGGAATTCTAACAGTGGTAGCTTGGGGGTGAAGGGGGCTGTCTCTGATTCTTTTGCTTGCTCTTGAGACTCTTTTCCTCCTATTGCGTTATCTCATCCACCCTTGATATGAGGCATGTGTTAAGTTTTATTGTAATGTGTTATGCGATGTTGAGTTGATATCCCTGGGAAGTCTATTCTTTCCTGAAGGGAAATGAGGGGTGGATCTGTGGGAGTGGGGAAGTGGAAGGAAGGGCCTGGGAGGAGAGAAAGGAGGAGAAACTGCAGTCAGGATATAATATATGAGAGAAGAATAAATTTTTTTAAAAAGGAACTAATTCAAGAGGAAAAATCAAAGTCAAAACCCCCTGCTTTCATTTTGTTTACAATGTCATAGATGGGCTTCCAAACAGCCAGTATCCTGGCGTCTGGCTCTCAGAGCCCACCCTCTTGGGCCAGCTCAAATGGGGAGAAAGGTGATACTTGGAGCTGAAAAGAAGCAATGGATTGCACCTAATTGTCTTTTTTCAAGAATCGTCCATTTCCCCATGCCACATTTTAGAAGGAGCATGTACATGTAGGTTTCTGGTTTTCCATTTTATGATCTGCACATGCTGTATGAATGAGACCACCATGGAGGCATTCCCTATGGACAAGCCACCAGTGCTACCTGCTTTGAAGCAGCAGTGCACCTGCAAGTGAAGACCAAAAAGACACACAAGTGTTGGAAGGAAAAGCATTTGTTTAAAACAAAATAGCATCTGATTATAACATAAGGATGTTCTTAATAGAACCACAACAATGATAAAACAAAGTTCATCTGCATAATTTTGTAATTCCAAGGTTCCAAAGCACCTACATATAATGTTTTTCAATTTAATCCTCAAGAAACAAAATTATGTAGATGTATTAGTCCTATTTTAAACAGAGAAAGAGTAAGAAAGTTTAGATTTCTAATTCGCAAATAATAAGTGAGCAGGTGAATGATCTAAGACTTGACCCATGTTCTTAAGACTCTAAGATTAAGACTCTTTCAACTAAAATTGCGTCTTCTCTAAAATGTTGCCTTTCTGGCAATATCAAGAGTTTTTGCTAAAGAAGAGTAAAAGAGGGGCTGGAGAGATGGCTCAGCGGTTAAGAGCTCTGACTCTTCTTCCAAAGGTCCTGAGTTCAATTCCCAGCAACCACATGGTGGCTCACAACCATCTATAATGAGATCTGGTGCCCTCTTCTGGGGTGTAGGTACACATGCAGGCAGAATACTGTATACATAATAAATAAATAAATAAATCTTAAAAAAACGAAGAGTAAAAGATGTTTCCTTTGTCCTATTTAATAGGTTTCTCTGTTAACAGATATTACATATCAAGGTTGACAGGTGGAAGACACAAGGAAAGCTCAGATTTGGTTCCTGCACTCAAAGGATACAAGACACACGCAAAATAGGAATAAAATGCATAACAAGGGAAATAAGTAGGAAAAAACCTCAAAGATGATCACAGTGATTAAGAAAAACCAATGGAAAAAGTTGGAGTTGATGCAGATTTTTAGAAAACTAGCCTCAAAGGAAGGATGCTGGATATTTACATAGAGAAGATGGCATATAATACCTGGAACCCAAGCGGTCATAGACACTTTAGTTACAGCTTATCAATCTAAATGGTGATAGAATTATGTCCTGAGTAAAGAAAATCAAGAAAAATCAGAGATACATAGTCTGGAATTTAAGACAAAGCTATGGCTGCAGAAGGAGCTCAGGAGCGCATAGGAAAAGGAGGAGTCAAAAGGGTGATCTGATAAGACCATGATTCTCTGGCCTCACAGTTGTGTGGAATAATCAATACCACCAGTGGCTGCTGTCTTTGAATGAAGCAATGTACATGCTCAAACTGGGTCTAAACACTGTAGGTTAGAAGGCATGTCGTTAAATATCAACATACGATCAAGGTGGAACAGATACCAGTGGATGGCTGGTGGACACTGAAGCAATTCGGCTCCGTTACTAAAGTCAAAGATCCTGGACATACTATTCACACTGGGAAGCTACATGTAGTACCAATGCTTCAGAAAGGAGAATTTCTTGAGTTTTCATCACCACAAAAGCCTCTGTCTTGTAAATAGTGTTGAGGTTGTGAAGGCCTTGGCTAACTGCAGTGCACACGGTATCTAAGGTGGCTGATAAAAGATGCATACTGTTCACAGCACATGGAATACTGGAGTCTGTGAGTTGCTTAAAAACTGAGAAAAGACAAACACTTTTCTTACTTCGCTTATGAAAAGATGATATTCATAATAGTAAGAGTTTCCCAGAAAAGGCTCCTGTTATGCGTTTACAAATGATGTGAACATCTGCAGTCCAGAGGGAGAAACTAGGTTGGCAATGCCAGAAGAGAAAAGGAAATGTGTCCCATTTGCAAGAGTTAGGATATGTTTTTGTAATGGAGAGACAGTTCCTCCTTGAGCCTCTGCCTTGTGCCTTAATACCAGGAAATTGGTAAGCCACATCTAAAGATGCCATCAAGTTCACGTAAGCTGTTTATATGTTATTTTCCTTGTAGTTGAAGAAGTTAGAGCAGAGGATATTAATTGTCCTGTTTCAACCATGGTAAAGACTTGAGACTCCTGAATTCCCTACCCCCATCCCCAAGACCTGATTCTAACCCTGAACCCATGGGATTTTAATTAAGAACATGAAAGCCTAAAGTCTTATGCAGAATATTCTTTAAAATACTTTCTCTCAACCTGGCATTTATGGTATAGAAGTGAAACAATTCATTTTGACAAGCTGCACTAAACTGAGGCCCGGACCATACTGTGAGAGCCTCTTTGTGGATCCCATAAAGTACTCTGGAAATGTGCAGTTGACATCTGGTTCACGGGATTCCTGCTGAGAAAGGGAGGCTTTGGTGTGAGACTGTCGGTCAGGCCTGGCAGACTGGCTGTGTGGAGAACTGTTGGTGAATCCATACAAAGGGGTTATGTTCTGGCATTAATTGGGCATGTTCCAACAGAACCCTAAGGAGGCACACAAGCAGAGACGGCACAGTTGGATTCCAGTGGAGGGAAGGCAATGGTAACGCAGGGATGTGAATGCAAGGCATGAACCTCTAAGAAAGACAACACAGGATGAGCATGCTGGGGAATATGATTCCCATACCCAGATCTTAAAAGTCCATAGACTTAAGAAGGGAACAGGAAACATGTGACCAAGCCTTGCTAATTGTTAGCAGGACTGTAGACTTGCATTTCTTACTGCTCTCTGGAGGAGGATGAAGAACTACGGAGCTCATGATTCAATGTTTTACAAATGCAGTACAGATCTCATGGAATAATACTCACAACACACATGAAATAGGAAGACTTGTTTGTTATAGCAATGCCCCAAGGCCACTAGTAAAGAGACTGCTAAATGGCAGATCCACTTGGTGTTTTTACTGCTTCTTCAAATAGTTATCAGCATTGCACCAGGGAGCATAGAACAGTAAAGCACATAAGACTTGGAGTTAGGTTGTAGGCATTCATGGTAGAAATCTATCATGTCTGAACAGTCACCTTAAGCAAGCTACTGAAATTCTCTATCACACATTTTTATTACCTATAAAATATAGTGACACTGTTCTTCATATCACTCTTGCATACTATATAGGAAATAATAAGGTACCTGCACGGTTTCCATGGGCTGCTTGGGCTGCCAGACAACATGGAGTAAGGCTTCAAAACTCAGTCTTCCAACAGACAGGATAAAAATCTGTGCTTTTCTCAAAGCTTTGGGTTACACACTGGTACAATTTTACTTGTGCTGTATCGGTTTGTCAATCTGCTCACAAACGCCATGAGTGCTCAGTGGAAGACAACACCAACTCACCTCTTTGATCTCCTAAAGATCAAAGACAGCTTGAAGCTTCAGGAGAGTGTATGCAAAATTATACCACACCCTGCACTGCTGACTGATGCCCTGAAGTCCCATGTGCATGAATGAGGGTATTTCTCTAAATCTGACTATAAAAACCAGTGGAGGTATCCCAGTATTTTCAATGTCTAGATGCTTTTTCATGGGATTAGTATGAAAAGCAGGTTTGTTCTGTAGCTGTTTAATATACTCACCCAGCAATGCACATTCTCTCTTTAGTCTATGGCCACAGTGAGAAAGGGATAGAATATTGGTGGGGGAACATCCGAATTGAGCACATTAGTAGAACTTACGAAGCATCTGAAGTTTACTAAGTAAATTAAAACTCACCGCCCTGAAAATGGTCTGATTACTTCATTTTTTTCATCTTTGAGTCAAAGAACCATAGCCCGTTTATCTACCCTAACCACCCCGAGTCTTTAAACTCCTCTATAGAATGTAGAGCAAAATACACTTTTGGAGACTGGTGAAACGCCTCTGTGGGTAATGGAAAGGCTGATGACCTCAGTTTGAGTCACAAGATCCACAAAGTAGAAGGAGAGAACCCACATCCCCAAGTTATCTTCTGATCTCTACATGTGCCCCATGAAATGTGTGCAACCATATACACAGACACACACACAGATACACAATATACTAAATGAAGTATAATAAAATATTAAAATATAGCTTTAATAGGTACAGGTTAAATATTTCTAGAATTTCATACCTATTCATATGGCAAAAAATGTAGGCACCACCTCCAATTTTGCTGACCCTAGGCTCTTCTGGAATAGTCTTCATAGAACCTCTAAAATCTGTAAATTGTCTCTCATTAACTTCAGGGTAATAAGTGTTTACCAGAAACTTGCTAGGTGCTCAGCACACCAAAGAGTCAAGATAAGCCAAAATCTGCCGGTTAAAATTCTGACTTTGTCAATCTGACAATTACACTTTTAAGATCTCTTTCCATCCAGGCATGGTGGTACACTTTTCAATTCTATGCTGAGAGGCAGGAGGATCATGAGTTCAAAACCATCCCAGGTTATATAGGAAGTCTGTGTAATTGATAATTACAGGAATTGATAGATACATGGTAGATAGATATAGATAGATGATACATTGATTGACAGTTTCCTAAGCAGAAAAAAATGTAGAAAACGGTGGTGCATTACATCATAAGATGAGCTCAGCATATTGCCTTAAAGACAGCTAAGCATTCACCCACTGCTTGCCATTACTATTACATGCTATCAATTGCGTCTTGACATGTAGCACACAATTCAAATCTTTGTTCTCAGTCCTGTTTGTGGTGAAAATAAAACGATGTGAGTTAGGTGAGAAAGCAGCAGATAAAAGATATGCTGCATGCCAAATGTGTAAACAAATTGAGTGAAAACCAATGCTCACAGAAGTTTCCAGTTTAAAAAAAAAAGGTTATATAAAATGAACTAACATGGAATAAAAAAAAATCCCGTCTAAATAAAAAGGAGACAAGGAGGCATTGCCGAAAAGGATTTTTTAAAAAATATCCTAAGGAGCTGTAAAGGTGGGCATGATTGTATATGGCTGTGGGAAGGAAGAAGAACCATATGCCCTCTGAACAACATGTTAAAATGCAGAGAAATTGGATGGAAAGATTGGCATTCCAAAGCAATGCTGCAAGAACACCAAAATGTGATAACTCTATCTTAAAGAGTGCAAGACACACACTCTGGCACGCTAGGGAAGGGAAGTCTGGTGCTGGAATTCTTTCTCCCAACTTGTTCCAGTTTTTCTCACCGTTATTAACTTCAGAGACAGACCACACCTTATTAGTCATCAAAACCACAGCTCCTCACCACAACTGACACAAAATAAGGGTCCTATGCCTTGTAGAATTAAAATCCAAGGGGAGGGGGAGAGAAATGGGCATGGAGGCTGGAAAGACAAAGATTACGTTCGTCTTCCATGGTTAGAACAGGTTGACACACTGCACAGCTTTAAGAGGGGGGGAGTGTGTACCTGACTGCATGGTCCAGGCTTCTCTGACGCCCAGGACTGCCCACGAGGAAGTGACTCCTTCTTTGTGTTCCCTTGTCAATTATGGTCAAGTTGTAAATTAAACCATTTGTTCCTCCTTTTGGGCTTTCTGACTATGCCAAGCCATTCCATCCAAGGTCAGTCCCAGGACTAAGAAAGCAGACCTGTGGTCCAGCTAAAGGAAAAAAATGTGAAGTATCCTATGTATCAATAAATGATCACATGCTGAAAGACAGCCTCAACTAAGGATGCAGCTGAGGAGGCGTGGGATGCCTGCTGAGCGGCTTCCTATGGGATGCTAACACAGCAGAGCAGACTTCTTCCTTTCGTTTCCTCCCAATATGAAATTCACTAACTTTTCTCTGCACTGCCTAGGGCTTGAAATATATCTAGTTGTTGTGAGTTATCATGAATTTAAGCAATGAGGTAATATATAGAAGGAGAAGCTCTCTGAGGAAGCATCCCAGACATCCACGGCTGGTCTCAGAGAAGTAGATGGAGAAAAACTCTGAGAAGTCATCCCAAGAGAGGCATAGAGGGTGAGACGGAGCAGGCAGCAGAGCCACTAGCCTCTGGCTTAAAGGGGGCTCGGAACCACCTTTGGCCCTGTGGGTAAGAAGGAGTCGGGAAGGTTCATTTCTTTTCAGAAGACCAAGTTTCCCATTTTTCCTGTTTTAGGTCGTTTTCAGTTCCTTTCAAAATTCTATACATGGACAGCCAAGACCCTAAACCACAGAGGAGAGGGATCTGAGAGTCCCACAGAGGGGGAAGAATGGGCAGGAGCAAACCTCTAGCCTCATCTGTTTCTTTGTTGTTGTTTTTGAAATCAAGCCGCAATTAGCCTAGCATGATCTGGTAAGCATCTTAGACACTTGAACATCAACGAGGGTAGGGGAAAAAATGATGAAGCTTGCAAGCAAAAACATTTTATTTTTTGTAAAAACAAGAAAGAAAAAAAGGAAGAAGGAAAGAAAGGAACGGGTCTAGATGACTGGCAGTTCCCATTTCTTTACAAGTGTTACATTTCAGTCCTCCGCCACTACCACATGTTTCCTGTTCACAGATAATTTGTACAACATATTTTATCATTCAGTTTTAGACACAGTTGAAAGGCTTTTGCCTAAGGCTTGGAACACTTTGAAAACTGTATACCATTTGCAAGGCTTTCTTCTGCTTCGCTGTGCAATTAGGTGACTGTCTTCCTACAGACGTCGGCTTTATCATTTATGGGATTGTGCGTGTATGCCTTGGCTTGAGCCTGAGAGTGCGTTTCAAACCAAGGAGACCAAGAAAACGACTAGGAGAACCTCCCAACGCCCTGCAGACCGGAGACTAGGAGGAAAATCACCCCTTTCAGCTCCTTCGAGGACCTGTGTTCGAACACCGCGAGTAAATTTTCTCTCTGGGAGAAGATAGGTGCAGGACGGTTTTCATTCCAAGCCTTGTTTACACATTGACTCAGCTCTCCATTCCCCAGCTGTAGTTAAATCACAGTGCGATGATCTAAAGAAACTCCGTCTTATTAATCTCCCGGGCAGCAATTTCAAGACTTTGTTCCTTTCCTCTACCATGTTCTTTGCCTTGTCTGATTTCAGTTGGTCTGCAAACATTGATGTGCTCAGAGCTTCCCCTGGTGGCAGTTGTTGGCAAAAGGTGGTCTAACCAGGAAGGACGAATCCGGGACTTGCTCCCAGGCACAGGCTCAAAAGAGTGTTCGCTTGCCCAAGAACAGAGAGTACATAATGTGACTGGAGGTTCTGATTGAATTTCCTGTGCGTTTCTATGTTTTACATAACCTGAATTTTAAAGTCAGATTTGATAAAAGATAACTTATTCCCATCATTATGCCACTTTGTATTTTTCCACTGAATAATGCAAACGAAAAGAGAGAGTGAGGAAGCCTAATTCAACCCTCCCAGGAAGAGCCTGACTCTCCTCTGAGGTTGAATTCTGCATCCATCATTATGCAGCGAAGCACTTCTCCTGTGTTTTAAAAACGTGTCCAGGAGACGGCTGGGAAGAGGCTGAACGGCACCCAGCCTTTTGATGGAAGACACTGATTTAGGCCTGCATATGCTCTTTAAAGAGTTTTTCTTTTCTTATTCAAAGGCAAACTTTGCACTCTAGTTTCACTTTGACAGTTGTTCGCTTGTGCAACCTAGCCGGAGCTCTGCATGTGCATCTAGGCAGGGTTTAGGGATGGAGAAGTGGGGGCTATGGGATTAAGAGTAAATAGTCAATTAACAATTACAAGGATTGTTGATTGCAAGAAGGAGCATGTCAGGTTTGTAATCCATGCCAATGGAAGGAAAAAATAAGACTTTGAATCCTATTTAGAAAATCTTTACAAGCCTCTAATAAAATTTAGCCTTCAAGGACTAGGAGGGGGAGGGACCCAGATGCTTCACCTGGTACTGTTCTTTCTTTCAGGAGACATATTGGCCATTTTTGAAACAACTAACCATTGAATTAAACAATCATATAGACCATATTATCCCAAATGTTAAGCAGGCTATAGGTATGAGCCCATGGTCTGATGTAAATCAATTTTAAATAATTTCCCAACTGGTACAGTTTCTATGATAATATATTTGTTAGAAACATATTCTCTTCCCCAAAAGCAAATGGCAATTCTATCAAAAGATGACGTCTATTTAACGGTAACCTTTTCTGTTCAGAAATAGAACCTGGAGCATGGGGGGCCTGGAGATGGGGCTCAAAAACCCACGAACACCATGGTCTCTATGCCTGCCCTACTGCTTTGGTAAAGCATTATGAATAATCCAAAATAAAGCCACTTAAAGATGTTATCCTCTGCAAATAATAGGGAAGGACAATTAAAGTCCTTCAGACATGTGTTAGATTTGTACTTGTGCACATAGCCAAGACTGAGGGCTTGGGGTCAGTCAAAATGTCATTACTGATGGTAAAACTGGTGGAAGGGCAGCATTGGGTGGGAGGAAGAAGCACAGACATCCATGCCGAAGAGCACTCTGGGACATAACGGAAGTGCTTTCTTCTTGAAATCCATCCAGGATGGTGTGTCACTGAATAGATTTAGAACCAAAGAATTCAAGAGAGTTTATAAACAACTACTTACCAAAGGCTCACTGTCTCCACGCAATCTGCACAGGGTTTGCTGCATGGAGCTTTGGGCTCCAGGTTCTGGAGGGCAAATGGTGATGATCTGGAAATTGACTGAAATATCTCCCACAGATCTCATCAGCTCATCACTGGAGCCTTCGACAAGGGGCATTTCAGACTGAAGAGGCCTCATGCTGAGCCATTGTCCTTCACTGGCCACAAGGCACAGGGCAGATGGGGCAGATGGGGCTCTCCTTTCCAACTGTTGTTCTCTCAAGCTGTAGGCCCAAGTTAGAGTAAACTTGAGAGATGAAAAAAACAGCGACTATAAAATCTGTTCTCCCTGCAGATAAGGACTGGGGAGAAAATTCTTAACCTTGGCAGTGACTCCCTGGATACCACAATCATGGGCACACATACAATGAGGACTGGCCTTCCCAGGCATGTGTGCAGTGGAATTCACATGCAGGAATTGTTCAGGAAATTGAAGCCGGTGAGCTGCTTTTAGAGGAAGATGACTTTCAAGATTCTGAGTTGAACCTATTCTTTCTACATGACCTTGGGCAAATCATTTAACCCACAGGTACCTCAGCTACAAGAATAGAATGGTTCTTGGCCCAAGATGCAATTTCAAAACAAAAACCCTGTCTTAATTGTGCACCCCTGCTCACGGCTTGATCTCATCATTGCAATGCACCGGGCTGCTCTGCAGGTGCTGTGTGATTGACCTCGGTGCCTGTGGCATTAAGGGGACCCCTTCCTGCTGAGCTGACTCAGAAGATGCACCCACCCAGCTGAAAGAGGCCTCTCCCGGAGCAGGGGCTGACAGTGTTGGTACATTTGAGCACTGTGAAAGCACAGGCATGAGCTTCCCTAGCTACTAGCCTGCACCCCTCTCTCTGGCTCGCCACACACAGAACTGAATATCTTAAGGTGGCTCTGGGCTGTGCCTCAACCCTTCATGCACAGACATTCATGCAATTGTATGTCCCATGTGCAAGAGGACAATGAATGTGCACACTGGCTGAAAGCCCCGCTTGGCTACGAACACCGAGTTCAAGATGAAACACCTTCAGGCATCTTCTCACAGCTCCACGTCTCTTCTACAGTTTGAAAAGGTCATGGCCCAACTTGTGAGTCCTGACAGTTAACATACACACAGGGTCTGGAACATATATGATACTCAGCAAGTGCTGGCTGCTTTGATTTTATACGTTCTGTCCTCTCTGTATTCACAGTCCTTCTGGACTCTTTGCACAATTTTCTATATTCTCTGAGGTCAAAACTTTCTATCCTGCCCTGTATAGATGGGGGATACAGGCAAAATTCCAGAAAGGTAACACATCACAGGTGTTCCAAGTCTGCTTAAAGCTATGTGGTACTCTTTGCCCCAGTCTGGGTGTTGCTCATCTCTCACATTGCCAAGTTGCCATGGACTCTTTAGGGTATCCTCAGCATCTCTGCCTATCTCTGCAGTCTTCCATGATTTTAAAAAGCATACTTGGAAGCTCAGCATTTTATTTCATTCTTGTGTTTAAGGTCAACCAACATTTGTTTCACCTCACAGGATTTCGTTGAGTTGATCTCTGTTGGGACCAGAGACCCTGGCTTTGTGTCTGATGGGGAAGAAAGGGATGAGAAAATGGGCATGAAGACCTCTATTAGTTCACTGTTTGATATTGTAATGGACACCACAGACTGGGTTGTTTGTAATGAAAAGAAATGTGTGTGGATTAATATTTTAGAGACTTCGTAGAGGATCCATATCTGGTAGAGGACATCTTGATTTGTCATCCCAAGATGACAATGGGGAAGACCTTAGCCCAAGACAGAGAAAGGGAGATGACTTGACCCTGGCTTCCATCACTAGTCCATTCCAGTGAAAATCACACAAATCCAATTGTGAGGGTCTCTTGTCTTACTAGTGTTACTATGGAAACTAAATATCAATGTCAGTTTTAAAGGGAACATTTCAGGAAGAGCAAGAGTATGTGCCACTGATCCATGATCACTGAGCTAATGGATGCAGGGATTTGAATCCAGGCCTATCTTCATGAGAGTAAATCTCTAGACCAGACTCTCTCTGCTCTCAACTGCTGCATCAGACAAACAGAGAGTCCAAGCCCAAGCTTGAATAAAGGTTCTTTGCTTTTACATATGGGGGAAAAAATCACTAGACCAAGGCTCAACTGGATGATAGTATTATCAAATGATTCCCCTTCAAGACACTGGTAAGTACTGAGCAGAGAGTGTAGACACAAAAAGTAAGACCCCCACCCCCACCCCGAGTTGAGATCACTGAAGGGCTCTTGGATGAGATACAGGTAACTGAAAGATGGAAGGCTGATTCATCAATGGCACCTGCTGAGAAGTGAATGGAGAAAGCCACAGGAGCAGGGAGCTGGTCAGGAAACTACTAACAACCCTGTCCTTCAAGTCCTCAGACCTCAGCTTTGGTTTGCACTGTCATCACCTGGAGGTTTTGCTGATACACATGGGTGAAGCAGGGCATGGGCCTTCCTGATCCACCTGTTCTTAAGCAAGTTCTAGACTTCATTTCTGCCCAGCCCCTCTTCTGCGATGATGATGTCTCCGACCCGGGCATCACTTCTGGAGAACAACTAGCCCAAGGATTCTGGAGAGAATGAATTAAGTATCAGGACACAGAGGAGATCACAGGTGAGATATCAGTGAGGGTGGCCACTGCTTCTGCTCAGTACCATCTGTTCTATCAGGATTCAGCAACCACAGGAGTTCTTCTCATTTAAGGTGAAAATGGACGATCTTAAGCAGGATTGTTGCTCCAAAATGAAGCATTGGAATGATCTCTTTGTTCCAAGAGGAGTTGGATCACACTTCCCGTAAGTCAGCGGTTCTCAACCTGTGTGTCATGACCCATTTGGAAGTCTCGTATCAGATATCCTGTATCTCAGATATTAACATTACAATTTATAAGAGTAGCAAAATTACAGTTATGAAGGAGCAAGAAAATAATTTTGATGTCTGGGGTGACCACAACATGAAGAACTGTCCTGAAAGGTTACATACATATTACAGTGTGAGGAAGGTTGAGAACAATTGCCTTAGGTCTTAGAAGACACTGGCTCAAAAGTCCTGTTAAGAATCCCTGAGCTGGCACATGCTCATCTCAGCTTTAACTGAGTAAATGAGGCAGTTGCCTGAGTTGGTGTTGCAAGCAGGAAAGCAGACATCACTTAGAGGGATGGAGTGATGCATTGCATCCTTACATAGGTACAACCACAACTTAAGCACTTAGTGAACTGCACCCTAGGTCTTATAAACATTGAGAACTCCTTCTGAGAATGTTCTTTAAAACACTAAGGGGTATTAATCTTACCATCTTCCATTTCAAACTCTTCTTTCACGCCAGTTCACATATGTTCCCTACACATTCTGCAACTAATCATTGGCCTAATTGTGTTCAATTTGTCTGAAGATCATTCTGGAAAGGACTTTGGACATTAAGTACTTCTTTATACTTGTAAATACTAAATACTTTTCCAAACTAACAGAACTCAGGATGTTGTCTTTTATAGTACAAGTCCCAACCCGACAGCACCCTGTTTGTCACTGCTCACCAGCCTCAAGACAAACACAGTCCAACTTTTCTTTTCTTTGAATATTTCTTCATTTACTGTTCTCGCACTTGATTTTTGAAAAATGATGAATACAGTGACTTTTTCCTATGGGAAATGCAATAACTATGCCAGAAAACAAAACTAAATAAAATGGAAACATACAGACTACCTAATGCTTTAATAAAAATAGATCCCCAGTGGTCCTTCAATTCCCTTGAATACATCCTACACTTCCCAAGTTCACTACAGGTCATTTACAATGGATTGCATTTTATAGTGTTATACCCTGTGTGTCTTTAAATTTAGACTCAGCACATACAATGTACTTTGGGTTGAAAGAAAATTCAGGCCCTAGGCCTCCTTACACATTTCCTTGTGTGCCTTTGACATGGGTTCCAATTACCTTTGGTGGAAACCTCAACATAGTAGAAAACTCATAAAGAAATGTTTCTTTAAATAACCTCAGAGCGTGCAGTGCTTAGAAGGAAGAATGATCCCAAATGAAAGTGTTTTTTCTAGTTCATGAATTCCTGGTTCTTGTGTTTTTTAATATCATGTTACATTCTTAAAATCACTTCCTGTCCAGAGAATGATTGACAGAATCCAGGCAAGGAGATTTCTGAGAAATTATAAAACAACAAGTGGGAGTTTGTGTGGAGGAAATTTGATCATTATCAGGAGATCTACCACCAAGCCTGATGTCACTGTTACCAGCCTATCAGCCATTGGGATCTCACATCTTCCAATTCTTATCCAAGCCCTAGACTTCTCCAAGCTGTGATGTGGGATGTCCTTCTATATATGTGTTGCTTTTACTGGTTGATGAATAAAGCTGTTTCAGCCAATGGATTAGCAGAGTATAGCCAAGTAGGAAATCAGAACAGATATATAAATATATATAGACAGAGAAGGCAAAGTCAGAGAGACGCCATGAAGGTACTGAAGGAGAAGAACTTTAGAACCTTTCCCGTAAGCCACAGTCTCATGGCGTACACAGATTAATAGAAATGGGTTAATTTAAGATGTAAGAGCCAGCTAGGAATATGCCTAAGCATTGGCCAAACAGTGTTGTAATTAATACAGTTTCCGTGTGATTATTTGGGTCTGGGCAGCCAGAAAACAAACAAGCAAAACCAACCATGATACATTATCATGTCACTGAATAAGTGAGAAATTTGAAAAATTAAACCCTTGTAAATCACCAGATTATCCTCATGCTGGAAGTTCAGTATGCCTCTTATGCAACATAGGTCAATAAACATTGGGCACCTTAAATAGGAAGACATTCTAGGCAAAAATCGCCACTCTTCTTTGATTCCTTCCTTGCTGCTAAGTGGAGACCATCTCATCTGTGTGGGCCAAATGCAGCACATGTGAAAATACCTCCTGATTATCTTTCACAGGTTTTCTTTCCAAGTGAGAAAACAAACTATGGGGTCATTGACTCTCTAGAGCAATACCACCCAGGTTTGGACTGTGACTCTGGTTTATTATTTCTGTCCCCAGTCTTATGATTTGTGAAGAATGAAGGCTATGATTTCACAATTTTTTTTGAAGGGAGATATTAGAAAACCTGGCTTTAGGTATTTTCTAGTGGTTCATAGGAAGCAGTCCTGGAATTCATGGGGAGTCATTCCTACCTAGCCTGCTAGTGAGCATCCTAGGTAAGGCATCACAGTACAACAGAAAGAGGTCAGGAAATAATGGAGTACAGGTTGTGGTCACGGCTTATATCCTCACCTGCCGCTCCATCCTCCTCTGCCGCCCCAACTTCATTATTCATAGTGAAAGAAGAAATGGGGTAGCAACACATTTGCATCTTTAAACCTCCTGTTCAGGCAAATGCCAGCCCATCCCAAACTTTCTGTATGAAGTCAATCTTCTGTTGCTTTTCTCGACTTACTCTCTTCTTCAGCATTGGGTACTGCACAAGAGTATTAAGTCCGTGCTTGAGCATCTTAAAGTGCCAGGGCGTACATTCCATTGACTAAATTTGGGTGCTCTTGCTCTTACCTCACTTCAGAAGTTGCCTGTTCATGACAGGGCCCCAGTAACTCATAGTAGTATTTAACAGAAATTAGAAATCTGGGCATTAAAAAAAAAGTGAGGTTATTTTGTTGTTGTTGTTGTTGTTGTTGGAAACTTTAATCTCAAAATTTCATCAGCCTTGGTTGTTAACTTTAGCTGCCCCCTAATTAGAGCTTTACCTGCAAGCCATCAGCACAGATTTTGGAATGAAACTAAATGTGAGTCTTAGACAGCTTTTTTTAATCATGCTGCCTGTGTGGAAAGTTAGGTGACATTGCCACCTAGTTATTTGTAGCTGAATTGTGCATTGCAGTAAGAAAAATTAGTATTAGCCTGGCAAATATGAATATGGGACTCAGTTGCAATGCCAAAGTGACAAGCTGGCTGATTATCAGGCTGCTCTGAGTTCAGGGTCTACCCAGGTCCAGGAACTGGCATGCTCAGCATCTGTCTCATTTACTGACTGCCTCTAAATACTTCATTGTAAGAAGCTAATTTTTAAACAGAATTTGGTAGATCTAATAATAAATATGTCCCTAGTCTATAAAATATTATTAATATTTTATTAAAAAATTATAAAATTTATATTAGAGGCATGTACAAGGAAAACCTGTCTTTAAAGAAAAGATGCTCTGTGCCTCTCCATAGTAAGTGCCTACAGGAATAAAATTTACTGAATCTATGCCTGTACTTGTACACACATGCACATGTGCACACAGATACATGTATACACCCAACACCCATGTACACGAACCTGTTTTCACTTGCTTTCACATGTTTAAATCTCATACCCCAGCTTCTGTGAACTATTCATGACTTGCTTTCACTCTAGCTCAGGTGTAGGAAAAACTACTTCCTTCAAAGTGACAAGGATGTGGCATCCTGTGGACTGGTAGAAGACCCAAGTTTTGTAGCTAGACAGGCCTGTCTTGAGTAATAATTAACTGGAAAAGGCACTCAACCTGATCCTCAGTTCTCTACTTTGTAAGCTTGGAAGCGAACATGAACCCAATAAGATTGCTGTATATGTAATAAGGCGATGTCTAAAATGCATCTCTAACCCAGTGGTTGGCATGTGTCTGGGGTTTAGATATTGGCTGAGATAATCAAATGCAACAGACCGCCTGGCAGTGAAAGTAGTTGATGGAAGGGCTATAGACTAGTTTCACCCATTTTATGTGAGGGCCAGACCTTCACAGCCCTAAAAACATGTCTTGTTTTTCTTTGTTTAAAACCAACTACTTACTTCTGTGTCAGAAAGAAAATCTGATATTTGAGCAAACTGATAGTGACAGGCAGTGAGAATTACAGAGAGTCATTTCTTTGTTTCACAGGATTCTACAGTAAAATGTATAGATTTGATAATGTCTCATCTTTAGGATAAAAAGTAGAGTAATGGTATTTCATCTCCAGGAATCCTAGCCATCCACTTTCGGGCTTCCTATCCTGTTTATATAATTTGAGACCTATTCAAGCATGGGTACCTGCTATTGTTCCAGAATAAAAGACCAGCTTCACTACATCACTACACTCCTGTGTCCCTTTGTTAAGGAAGAACATCACCATGCTGTGATGGTCCCTGGTTCTTGTAGAATTTCACCCACTTTAAGTCCTCAACTCTGAGGTTGTTCATGAACTGAATTCCTCCTTGGCATCATCTTTCATGGTCTTAAAGCTGCTTAGAGACGATCGATTTCTATGTGTTCCCTTGGTAGCCCACCATAAAGCCACACAGATCCCATGGTCCCATGGTGCACGCTCTGCCCCATCTCGGCAACACCCATCATGCCGTGTAGAATGCTACAATCTAATCGTATCTAGTAATTCCATCTTCTGGATGGGACGGTTGCCTCTGTTCAGTTTCCGTCTCCATCCTGGCACTTCACACATTTCACCTAAAATCGTGAGGGTGAGGAGGAGACTGTGACACTAAGGGAAGGCAAAGTTTCAGAGACCTAGATTTCAACTCAGAGGATTCGGCAAAGGCTTTTTCCTCTCTAAATTAAGGGAGATTAATGAGGACCACATATGTTAAGTGCAAATTTCATTCCTAATCATTCCCTCTTTAAACATTTGAGACATACTGGGTTGAAAAGTGGCTCTGAGTTTGATGTATCATCTGCCGTAGAACAGAGCTCATGCGGCTCCGATGCTGGCGCCTGGTGTGCTTTGACCGCTCTACATTCCCTTCATTCTGAGTTTGGGGCACGTGTGCTCGTCAAGGTTTTCTTTTGTTCCAAAGGTCATTCTGTGACCCGGATCACAGGTTCTTCCTTTTACTTCTGGCTCCACGAAAGGTGTGCTCTGTTTTTATTTATGTGGATCACCTTGTCATTTTCCCCCTTGACGAATCGTTTTGCCTTAAGGTTTTTATTTCCCAATATTCGAGCGTATTGGGGTGAAGTTCTTTGGACCATTCCTCAGAAGTGCATATTTCACGTTAAATCATCTAGAATCCAATTGCCTTGGGCTATTAATCCTATTTAGTCTAAAGGCATGTTTAATTAGCCATTTATTTTATTTCTCACCCAAGTCCTCTGGCCCTCTGATTTATCTCACGAAATCACACCCCAGGTTACCCCTGCAGAAGAACCCCGTGGGACTTGCTGTAGGATCTCTCTCAAATAAAATACAGTTTGCTTTGGAAATCTCATTGATTAAATCTCCATTCACAAGAATAAGCAAGCCGAAAAGCTTTAAAAGAATGCTTCTTTCCTGTCGCTCCATTTTTCTACCACCACCTCTAGATTTTAATCTCTTTTCTGGAAACAGTGGTTCTTCTTGGCTTTTAAAGGACTAGGTAGTTTCTTCCTATCACTAGTGACTATAACTGCTATAAATTTAAGGGTATCTACTGCGTTGAATTTCATTTGCCCTAATGTAGCAGCTTCACAAAACAATAAACATATATTTGGGGGTGATTTTTTTTTGTAACTTGGTTCTTGGAGCATGAACTTCGCATATGACCATATTATGTTCCAATATCAAAAGGTCAGGTGTGGCTTTCCCCAAGCCAGGTTCTCCAGAGAAGGCCTCCCCAACAAGAAGAGAAATTAAATTATGGACTACATCACAACCCTCTTCCTCATAAAATACCACTCAAATCCAAAATATGTACTTAAAACTATCCATCTAGTGGTATTTTTCTCTTCTCAGTTCTAGGCAGACAGGAAATCCTCATCCTGAAAGACTCACATATAGGCTTTTAAGGTTTGAAGTATTTCTACTTTTTACAGTATCCCCCACCTATTCCCTGTTTTCATGGATCAAGCAGCAGATGAGCAAAAAGTACAGAGTTCTCAGAGTGGAATATTTGGAAAATTCATTCCAGAAACAGTAGTAAGAATGTATATTGAAGCGTAAGTGTTGTGTTCACGAGAGTGACTATCATGAGACACATAGAGATCAAGCATGAACAGGAAAACCCCCATAACAATCATTTATCCCACAATGCCACTGGTGGTAGACGCGAGAAACTCTGCTTATCTCCAATGTGAGCGCCCTGTCTTTCCTCAGCGTGCTGATGGCTTCTGATAGCCTTAGTTTAATCTACCTGAAGCTGAGTTGCCTCCACTTTGCATCCTATTCAGACCATCACTGGTTTGCAGGCTATGGTCTGAGGCTCTCATGTTGTAGTCTTATATGGGAGAAATAAATGAGGGTCACTCAACTCTCAGCAAACCCATGAGAAAGACACAGCTCAGCAAGGATGTAGAGAAACAGGAAGTAACCCACATGTACTCAGAATCTTTATTGTTTGCCATCATGTTAGAGCTACAGTTTACTACAATAGTAAAACTACCGGGCTGGGAAGGGACATGGTCTTCAACAAACAAGCAGCTCTAACTTCCTATGGCCAGCTCTGAATAAGCATTCTTCTGTCCTCCAAAGACCCCTGTGTTAAAGTCTTTGTCCCAAGTACACCAGGGCATGGAAAATTTAGTAGTCTCCAGTTATATGATATTGTGCCCTTGGAGGGGGTGTCGGGACTCAGGAACAGCCTCATTTTCTCGTTTTTTCCACAAGGTGATCAGCCCTCTGCCATCACCAAGGGAAGTCAGGACAGTATAGGAATTCTTACTGGCTTGCTCCTCCTACCCTACTCCGCATGCTTTGCATACAATTCAGGACCACCTGCTCAGGACTGGCACCACCTACCTTGGGCTCAGCTCAACCACATCAATCATTAATCAAGAAAACACTGACATAGGTTAGCCTACAGGCCAATCTAGTTGGGGCATTTTCTCAACTGAGGTTCCCTCTTTCCAAATGGCATTAGCTTATATAAAGGTGATATAAAGGTAGCCAGCACAGCACCTATGTAGAAATTACTAAAATATACCTTGTGACTGAGATTTGTGAATGCCATCAATTCTCAATTGCTGGCACAACTCTAGTGAACAACTCGGGGATCTGAAGCTTCCTGTAGATTCTGCCTCTGTTCAAACTGTTTCCCAGACGCTTGCTTTCTCAACGCGGTGAGTGTCTGACTACAATTGTGACACTAGTCACAATAAATTCACAAAGAAATGAGCATGGCATTCTCCTTTAGGGGAAAATAAACAAACACAGCGCTGCCCTGCTTTCTCTAAGGGGTGATCCTGTAGTAATAAGACAAATGAAGCTCCCCTCCCTGCTCCTTTCCATTCTTTGCTGATTCTAAGTTGAGGCTCAAGCAGGGGAGTTTGAAAGGAAAGATCATGTGATTTGTGTTTGTAACACTCTTGCCCAAAATCTATTATTAGGACAAAGAGATGGGGATGATACTTAATTTTAATATACATAAAAAGTAAACTGATCACAGATCTAAGGGTGCGGGAGCAGAGATGCTATAGGGAGTTTGGTTTGGTTTTGGTTTTTCAAAGCCCTGTACTATTTTCCTTGGCTGATATCCCAGGAGACCTGATCACTGTAAATAATACTAAAGAGAGGCAGTGAGGTATGAAGAAGGCATTGTGGTGTTCTGAACAGGGCAGAAAGTAGATCCTTGGAACTTCTGAAACTTTCAACAATATCCCACATCCGAGGAGAGAGATGTTTTCCAGCCTCTGCGTATGAACGAAGCACACTTGGTCTAATGCCAGCATACTTCAGTGACAAATGGCATCCATACAGCATTCCCAAATGCAGAAGGAAGGATAATTAAAAGCAACCATCTCATCGCAGAGACGTGTGAAGATTAATAAAATGATTTCAGTAAAGGTCCCCAAGCTTTTGGAAAGAAGAATACAGCGTGGAACGTGGTTGAATTTGTAGTACTGAGAGGTAGCTTATAAGCCCTTTACATCAAATGCAAAACATAATTAGTGCTACATTCCTGCTTCAAAGGTCAGTTTATATACAAAGCAACAAATGTAAAGTTGGAGGATTTAATCATGAATTAATTTATGGTGCAGCATATGTTCCATATATTAAGATATAGGTTTTAGTTCTTAACTAATAATAAAATGATGAGATAAGTACAGGGCTGGTGAATTGCTGGATCTTTTTCAGCTTAAGCAAGAGAACAATGTTTTTGAAGGACTCCCTTCCATGCATGCTATTTTGTGAGATTAAGCACAGGGTTCTGAAAATAACAGAACCAAATGGATGGTGACCGTGGGCAAACTTCTCACATGGAGTCAGCACGGCTGGACTAGAGGGGGAGAGGTAGGGTGTGGATTGACAGGCAGGACCAACCTGCAGCACACAGAACCAGCCATGGCAGTCTGGGTGCGGTGCTGAGAGAAGAAATGGAAAATCGAAGTAAGTACGTGAAATATACTCAAGGAGCATATAGGCAAATCTGGTAACTGGGAGTATAAGGATGGATCTTGCCTGGAGTACTGCGCGCAGCTTAGAGAGAAGTCATGGAGGCCTTCCACAATGGCAGAGTAGCTCAGTCCTGTTTGGTATAAGACTGACAGAGCTTTACCCTGCCGTATGAAAACCAGGACAGTGTCGTCTAAGGGACTCCATGGTCCAGACAGAAAATTGCCATCTGCACTGTATAGTATGGGCCAGTCAGACACTCAGGGCTATTGAACTGGGCTTGATTTCCAAGTATATTCTATGTCAATGAATTCTAGTTTAAAAAAAAATTAAAACTCACCTGTGGCTAATGGACACCAGACTGGCCTGGATAGATCTAGAAGAATGAATAGCCATCAGAAGACGTATTAGGGGACAGAGTAGGAAGCTCAATTTGTAAAAAATGCTAACCTCATGATCATGAGGAGCTGAAGTCTATCCTCCCTCCCACTAAAAACAAGCATGGTAGTGCTTGTTTGTAATCTCAGTGCTGAAGAGGCAAAGACATGTGGATCCCTGAGGGTCACTGGCTTACTTGACTGTCAGGGGTCCTGCCAATCAATCAATTAATAAATGGCAAACGGCATCTGAGAATGATATCAGAGGTTGAAAAATGGACTAGACATTTGTACTTGTATAGCTACAAACACACACACACACACACACACACAGAGAGAGAGAGAGAGAGAGAGAGAGAGAGAGAGAGAGAGAGAATAATAAAGAGAGAGACAGAGAGAGGGAGGAGAGAGAGAGACAGAATACAGACAGGAGCAAGAGTGGTCTTAGGAAATAGGGACTATAAAGGGTGATGACTATATCATGAAAGACAAACATATTGAAAAGTTACAGGGTGGAAAAGTTAGATGCGAACTACCCAAAGGAATTCTTTTGTAAGAGAAAAATCATTTGAAATCCCTGGCATTTTCAAAGCCTTTCAGGATTCACTGCTCAGTCTCTTTTTTCCGTGTGTGCCGTTCATTTGGTACAGATTCCATCTTCTATGTGTTTTGAGATCAAAACCCACAGCCCAGGAGGTCGTATAAGAGGAGAAGAGATTTCATCTAGTACAAGCCAGCCGCTGTTTTAGTAGAAGGGAAAAAATTGTCTTAGAGAAAGTCTTTCCCCCTCCCATTAGGCCTGTGCACAGATGTTTATTGAAAGTCCTTTGTTTATTTATGTTTATTGGATTTCCCTGGGAAGGCCATGGGTACTGCATAGGCACAGTTCATAGAAACCTGCTATGGGTTTTCACCATGGCATAGCTCAGGAGTGGGTGGTTTGTCTGCAGGAATGCTTTGAGGGGCAGCTTCTGACTTAAGTGTGTATGGATGAATCTTGCCGTCGTCCCCGCCCCCAACTCTCAATTACCAACATTTCCTGGAAATTATGCATAATTAAACCACTCGCTTCCTATAAAGAGTTTGCATTTTTCCCACATTAGTTGCTTTTACAGAAATACATGATATGCTCTCCTGTACTGTATTTGAAATACACATGATAAAAATTAATGTACATAATGGGGATTTTCAGGGTGTTATTTTGCCATCTCAATGGATTTTATAAAGGAAGAAAATATTAGATTTGAGTACATGGTAGCAATTTATTTATTCAGAGGTGTGATTTTGCATGTACAAGTGACTTGTGTATTTATTGCTTCTGATGAATAAACAACTTTCAGCAAATGGCTTATGCTGGCAGCAGGCTATTATATGTAACTGTAATAATGAAAATGTTTACCAAGAACATCCCTGAGGTATGTGCTTTCATCTTCAGTATGATTAAGGCTTTATCATGGCTTGAGATTGTAGTATATTCTGTAATGTTCAGCAAAGAGAGCTGCCACAAGTGGCTTATTAGATGGTTTTTCAGTTTGCAGACTCCAAAACAAAACTGTCTGTTAGATTTGTTCCCATGTCCTTCTTGATGCAGGTGTAGAGACATGATAGGATTTGATTCACTGGATGCATTAGTAACAATATATCCCACTAATGTCCCATGTGTCACACTGTGTCACCAGCCTGCCCAGGGATAGAGGAGCAAGCTCTGCGTAGGTCGGCAGGTTTCCCTGCTATTACCTCAACCCAAATAGCTTGGTTTTTCTCTTTGATCAATTGGCATCACTCTTAAGATTTTGTTATAAAAGTATTTCTACAATTAAAGCCAAAAAAGAAACCAAATAGATTAATTACCTTTTTCATGGTTGTGAAAAAAATACCTGACAAAACAATTTAGGGGACGAAGGATTTATATTGTCTCATGGTTTGAGGAGACACCGCCAATCATGGTACTGAAGGCATAATGGCAAGTGACTCTGCAGGCAGGAGTATTTGGCAGCTGCTTGCTACTTGGAATTGGACAAGGAGTACTTGCTCCTGCTGGAACCAGAGTGACCTCTAAACCACCATGCCTGACACCAATTATCTGCTTTCTAAAGGGTCCACAAAAACAAACAAACTAACTAACTAACTAACCAACTAAAAGCCACTAACAGCTGGGGATCAATTATGCAAACCAAGAGGGGGAGACATTTTCCTCTGAAATCAACACCAATGTTGCAGATACCACACACAGTCAAACCTCTCTCTCTCTCTCTCTCTCTCTCTCTCTCTCTCTCTCTCTCTCTCTCTCTCTCTCTCTTTCTCTCTCTCCCCTTGATGACTTTCCATTTGTATTTCCAGACCACTGGTATCCACTCTCTTCTCCAGGAGGTTGGTCTTTAGATAAAACCATGAACTACATCCTTCTCTGATGACCACATAGGTGAGGCAGGTTATCTCGAAGCCTATGAGGTACAAAGCAGATTTGTAATCCTCTTGTTCATAGCTGTGGAACCCCTGGGACAACTGTGCCTTTAGGGAAGCCATCACCCTGGCTAAGGGATCCTTCCACACAACTACACTCTGGAGTTTATTAACTGCACCCTTTACTGGTCCAAATAGGCTTCCTGCCAGGATATTGCATTTCCTGAGCCCTTGCCTCTGTTCCATAAGTAGTAGTTTAGTAAAATATTCTCAAACAATCCCAGAGTATCACTTGCTTCTGAATGAATGACCACAAAACCAATCTCAATAAATATTCATTACCCCTAAAGCAAAACAGACTACTCAGCCACTCAATGCAGAGTTTCCATGAATAGCTATTATTATTTTTTTATTCTTTTTTCCCTCAATTTTTATTTTTCTATTCAAAAATTGACACTTCCTCCCTTTCTCCCATTCCCCTTCTGCTCCCCCACTAACCCTTCTCCCTCCCCTTCCATTCTTAAGAGAGGGCAAGGTTCCCTGCCCTGTGGGAAGTCCAAGGCCCTCCCCTCTCCATCCAGGACTAGGAAGGTGTGCATCCAAGCAAACTAGGGTCCTAAAAAGACAATACATGCAGAAGAGACAGGCCCCAGTGCCATTATTGATGGCTTCTCAGTCCATCCCCATTGGCAGCCACATTCAGAGAGTCCAGTTTGATCACATACTCGTTCAGTCCTAGTCCAGCTGGATTTGGTAAACTCCCATTAGATCAGGCACACTGTCTCAGTGGGTGGACCAACCCCTCGCGGTCCTGACTTCCTCGCTCATCTTCTCACTCCTTCTGCTCTTCAACTGGATCTTGGGAGCTCAGTCCATTGCTCTGATGTGGATATGGGTCTCTGTCTCTATCTCCATCCATCGGACGAAATTTCTGTGGTAATGATCAAGATATTTATCAGTGTGACTATGGGACAAGGTCAGTTCAGGCACCCTTTCCTCTACTGCTCAAGAACCTAGCTGGGGACATCCCCGTGGACACCAGGGACCCCCTCTAGAGCCATGTCTCTTGCCAACCCTAAAATGGCTCCCTTAATGTAGATATCTTCTTCCCTGATCCAATTTCTTCCCTTCCTCCATTTCCCCCCTCCCACTCCCCCAAGCCCTCCCCTGTCCTTCCCTTCTTCCTTCTCCTTCCTCCTCTCCCCTTCCCCCACCCCCACCCCCACCCCCATGCTCCCAACTTTTGCCCAACTATCTTGTTTGTTTCTAGTTTCCAGGAGGATCTACATATGTTTTTCTTTGGGTTCACCTTGAACAGCTATTATTATTAATCCTTCTTCCTCACCCTATTGAATTCTGGGGTTGGAGGTGGACTCAGTCATATCTGTTTACCACATTTTTAATTGCAATATGCATTTCAAATAATAGCAAATGGAAAATATTATGTAAGCAGAAGCGGAGCTTTTCTTTTGTCTGAACCTCCCAGGACCAAATAAACACACAAAGCTTATGTTAATTACAAAATGTTTGGCCTATAGCTCAGGCTTATTACTAAGTAGCTCTTATAACTTAAATCCCATTTTTATTAATCTACATATTGCCACATGGTTTATGGCTTTACCTGTCTTCTAGCATGTCTTGTTCCTCTGGCAGATGGCTTGCATTTCTCCCTAACCCTGCCTTTCTTCCTTTCTCTGTTTTCAGTTTGACTTCCCCACCTAGCCATATTCTGCCTAGCTATAGGCCAAATTAGCTTTATTATCAACCAATGAGAGTAACAATGAGAGTAATACATATTCACAGCATACAGAAGGATTAACCCACAGTAGTACTGTCTATTATTTCATCAAGGTTTAAAGTTTATGTATCATTCATATAAGCTGTTATATGAAAGCTTTGGAATATCCTTTTAAGGTGAAAACTAACAGATAAAACATTAGACATTGCTTCTTATAAAAAGTTAAATAATAAGAATGAACTATTAATATTCTAAAGTAAAAACTACCTTCGAAACATAATAGCTATCAACACATGAATAAGATTTTGCGATATTTATTTAAGCTTGTTTTCAAATACTTCACATGAAATTAGAGAAATTTCAAACATCAGATTTAAAAGCCATGCCACCTGAGTTAGAAAATGTTTACAAAAGCCTAAAGAAAATAATGTTAAAAGTAAATGTTGTCAACTGAGCCGAGAACAAACAGATAAGACCTTGAAGAAGCTGATATAAGATCTGAGAGAGAAAAACTAAAAAGTGCTTGAACATTTAGATTGTCTCATAATTTATGAAAATCATCCATATGCAAAAATTACAGAAATTTTGTCATATTACTTTTTAACTTATTCATTGGTAAACTTTCTAATAATTCTCTCCTAATCTTGAACTGTATAGTAGCCCACCTGTACCTGGAATTTCATACCCCATGCCTCAACTGCAATCAATCAAGAGCCAAAATTGTTGATATTTGTCAGATTCTTTCAAGAAAGGGAATCTACACATTTTATTAAATTATTACTATAGCTATTATATTTTTGATATTGCTGTTAGTCTATTACTGTGCCTAATTTACAGATTAAATTTTGTCTTAGATTCTGATTAGGTATATATTGGGTGAATACATAAGTGGGTATATATGTATGTTTATATATAATTATCCAAATGTAGAAAAGTAAATGGATAGATGGAAGATAGATAGATAGATAGATAGATAGATAGATAGATAGATAGATAGATAGACAGACCTAAGGACGGACACACAGACATATAGATGGATAGATAGATAGATAGATAGATAGATAGATAGATAGATAGATAGATAGGTAGACCTAAGGACAGACACACAGATAGACAGACAGACCTAAGGAAGGACACTCAGACAGACAGATAGATAGACAGAGAGACCTAAGGATGGACACACACACAGACAGACAGATAGATCTGCACTATCTGGGGATTCAGGCATCCACTAGGACTTCTTAGAACTTATCCCTATGGAAATGACCTATTTGATGTAAGATTCAGTAGATGAAAATCAAAAGGTGTAGGTAGTAGTCTTTGTATTCGATTAGCCATTCAGTATGACTTGTTCTTATTGTAGAATTTTGTGGGCAAATCCATAAATGCTTTAGATTATCTGATATGTAATAATTTTTAGTATTAATGGTAGGAGGTTGGGTATCAGATTAACATAAGAAAACAACAATCAATTTAACTAGAAACCTGTTACTGGGAGCAGGGCCCATTTGTTTGTCCTGGCCGCCCAGGTAGCTTGCACCTGAAATAATCACACAGAAACTATATTCATTTAAACACTGCCTGGCCCATTAGTTCTAGCATCTTATTCACTAACTCTCACATCTTGATTTAACCCATTTCTAATAATCTGTATGTCACCACAAGGTCATGGCTTACTGGGAACGATTCAGCATGTCTGACCTGGCAGCTCCATGGTGGCTCTCTCACTCTGCTTTCTTTCTCCCAGAATTCAGTTCTGTCTTCTCTGCCTACCTAAGTTCTGCCCTATCAAAAGGCCAAGGCAGCTTCTTTATTCAACCAATGAAAGCAGCACATAGATAGAAGGACCTCCTACACCATTTCCCCTTTTCTGTTTAAACAAAAAGGAAGACTTTAAAATGGTAAAATTACATATAACAGGTATCAAGCAAGAATTACAGTTACAATATTTAGATCTTTTATCTTTTATCATAATATAAAATATAAAAAATATTTTATCTTTTATCATAACAATGGAAAACTATAACTATCTATTCTTCAACTCCATCAAAGATGCCAGAAGGATATAGTATTACCTAAGTAAACAAGAAGTAAGCAACTTCACAAACTCTAGAAATAACAGAGACATCTCACTGCCTATACAGCCACCTAAAAAGTTCTTCTGTACCCTTGGGGCATCCATCTTCAGCCTACAGGCCCATAGTATCCATCAGACATTTCCATGAAGCAAGAAATTTTAAAGACAGTTCAGTAACTTTCTTCTGTGTCTTCCAGAATGTCTTGTAGACTCTTTCATGAAACAGGAACCCTGAAGGATCATCTCACCTTTAGTCAAGTTCAGCAGTCATCTCCCTGGGTTCTTCATGTCCAGTTTATGCATCACTCCAGACAAGAGCAGTTTCTTGCCCAAATGGCTAACAAACTCCATAGGGACTCTCTTCAATTCCCATCTTCTTCAGGAAGTAGGTTGGTGCTTGCCAGGAGCAGACGTGTCTCATTGTCATGAAAAACCCTAAGTTATTAAAACATTTTAAATGCCATACTCTGTAGTCTTTGAAAGATATGAATAATGCCTATCTAACTAAAATATATCTCTATATATCTAGAAAATCTAACTAACCTGACTACAAGCTTGACTTTTATCAATGATTATCCATTAACAACCTATATTTCCTAATTATACATTACATTTTTAAATGAACCACACAATCACAGTACCTTAATCAAGATTAGAAATATGTGTGTAACAAAACTGACCTCAAATTAGTATCAGCAAACCAAGATTCATATATCTATATCATATCCCCCTTATATGTAAAAGAACATTTATAAACAATATGTGGGAATATGGACATAGTTTTTTCTCTCCAAACTTCTTTGTGCTGTATGGGGGCGCTGTTAATCAGGTCCTTTATGGTGTAACCTTTGTGTTAGTTTCATCTCAGTCAGCAGTTGGGTGAAGTAATTTTCTGAGGGTATTTACGGCAACCTTTCAGGAACGCATGGGCTATCAAACCATATTTGCCCTGGGGCAATCCACAGGTTCTTATCTTCTGTGAAAACAAAAGAAGAACCTCTTTTCCAAAGCATCATATCCTTAGACCCAAATTCTGAAGTCATAAAACCTTTATAATATACATACTCGTTTAGCTTAGCAGCCCATACAATGAAATGTCTCTCTGTACTTAGCTCCTTTACAGTCAAAACTTTTAAAGAAAACACAATAATATACAGAATCTAGACTCTCTGTGAATTTCCCATTTTTACGTGGCTTATTTTTCTTCACTCCTTTTAATCTATGAGTATCTGTACTCTGTTTCTTTGAAGACTACCTTTTTTTAAGTATTAACTCTATTTTATGACTCTGTATACTCTTTATCTTTTCTCTCCCAAGCCTGCATACATTTATGTAACACTGTGACCCAATTAGAGGTTGTTCATGTCTGTCTGAATCTGTCCAATTGTGAATCTGTAATTCTTTACTGTCTAGAAGAGCTTTTAAAATGCTAAGCAGCTTGGTTGCAGCTGCTCCGGATGTTGGCTCTGCCTCTCTCCAATTTTAAAATGGTGGAAGCATCATCAGTGCTAGGTCTGGGGCCACCAGGCAGGAGTTGCACTCAGCAGTCCAAACGAGAGAATGAGTGTGCAACACATAAATGCTTTTAATCTGAGTTACAGCCAAATCTGCCACACAGAGCACTGCACAGCCTGGAAACATCTCTCTGTATGGCAGCAAGAATCTGCCATGCTCTCCTGCCTGCCCAAGCCTAGTAGACCTGATCCCTCTGCCTGCCCAGGCAGGAAGAACCGATCCACGGGCATGGTCTCCCAACCATGGTCTTCCTCCTAACCCTGAGTAGGCACACAAACACTCAGGCCCACAAATGCTCTATAGCCAGAGTTTGCACCAGCAGCAGGGCCCAGGAAGCCTCATTTTAAAATGGCGTGGCTTTTTTCTGCTGCTATTGCTGAGTCAGGAAAATCTCTGCCATATGCCACCAGCAAACAGCAAAAAGCTGTGTTAAAATCTGTTTTATTTTTTTCTAGAATTTCTTTTTAAGCCCTCTTAGGTATTACATGGAGTTAGTTGGCCACGTTGGGCCACCAATTATTAATGAAGAGGGAGCAAGGCCCCTTTGTTTGTCCTGGCCGCCCAGCTAGCTTACACCCAAAATAATCACACAGAAACTGTATTCATTTAAATACTGCCTGACCATTAGTTCATTAGTTCTAGCCTTTTATTCGCTAACTCTCACATCTTGATTTAACCCATTTCTAATAATCTGTATGTCACCACAAGGTCATGGCTTACTGGGAACGATTCAGCATGTCTGACCTGGCAGCTCCATGGTGGCTCTCTCACTCTGCTTTCTTTCTCCCAGAATTCAGTTCTGTCTTCTCTGCCTACCTAAGTTCTACCCTATCAAAAGGCCAAGGTAGTTTCTTTATTCAACCAATGAAAGCAACACATAGACAGAAGGACTCCTACACCAGAAACCTAATGAGATACTCTGGCAAAATAAATCAAAATGGCAAAACATAATGGAAAGATGAAGATTGGAATACCTAAGGCAGAGGCTCTGCATAACTTAGTCATTAATGGTATCATGTAACCAGAAGAAGAGACTCCTTGGTAAAAAATGTATCGTGGTGAGTTCCTTTCAGCATGGCTAAACACAAACAGTGGGACAAAAATATCTAAGAACATGGACAAGAAAGGAACATCTAAACAATTCATTCAAAATGACACATGGGAGCAACTGCAAGTTCAAAAGCAAACCCTGAAGAGAACTCACAATGACAGTGCCATGCTAACAGGGAGCAGCAGGTGGCAGGCAGGAGGGAATAGGTTCAAAAAATCCACCATGAGATTCTGTAAGATGGAACAAAATTTAAAGGAAAATAAAAACATACTCAAAACCCACAAAAGACACATTAAACACTAAACTCTATGGGGCAGGGAGCATTAAGTGGGGCAGGGATGAAAGAGTAGAGGAGGTTTACCCCTCCTAAGGGAGGGGTAACTAATACATACAGCTTTTTGACAAGCCATATGAAAACCTGCTAGTATAGAGGCTGTCTAAAGTGTAAGTGTAAAAACACATAAAAAAAGAGATTAAACAGGAGGTACCCTTGATGGGGAAAATGATGCCTTTCCAGATGTTATATCCTACCAAAAGCCCACTGCCAGCTGTGAGCTCCCTTCTTTTGCACTGTTTGTCAGTTTGATCCAAGAGTCCCCCAAAACAATACAGAATATTGCCTTTGCTCATGGTTAAGCTCCAGAACTTGGTGGTAATGCCCTATTTCTCTGAAAACACCATATATTTGTCTCATAGGATGCAAAGAACTCAAACTGATATCAACATGTAAGCTGACTAGCATCCACATGGTTGAAAAATGCTATGCATGCTCTCAGAGGAGAAAAGCCATCATCATGTTTGCCTGGCTATGACCTGCTAGCTTCAATAAGGATGGGCCTGGGTATAATAGTGGAATAAGTGTTCGCGGAGTAACCAATTATTTTCATAATGGGTTTAAGGGCTGCCCCATGAGACAGAACTCTTACCTATACTGTTATTGTTGTTTACAAATCTCATTACAGATGGTTGTGAGTCACCATGTGGTTGTTGGGAATTGAACTTAGGAGTTTTGAAAGAGCAGTCAATACTCTTAACCACTGAGTCATCTCTCTGACCCCTGATACTGTTAACTAGTCCAAAATACTAGAAATATGTAGGCCAGAAGCCTTAGGAGAGAACCAACTACTATTATTCTATTAAAGTTATAATTAAACTGCCCTATGAATTTTTATCTGTATAACCATCAACTAGTACATGTCTCAAGAGAGAAACTTCTTTTTGTATGGATGGCAAGCAATATATAGATTCATGATTTATCAAAGTACAGAGAATAAAAGACTGTAGAACATTTAACCCAAGTGACACATCTATACCATTTTCCTAACTCTAAGGCTTAGGAATAATGTGAAGGGGGCCCAGAAATATTGTAAGGGATAGAGGTATTTAAGAGACTCTTCAAGAACAATGTTTTCTGGACATGACAAGGAGGTTGCACACATAAACTCACAGCTTCTGTGACTGATTGCACAAGACCTATACAAGATCAAATCGAGTAAAATTTCAGCATTGATGGGGAGGAGAGCATGAAGACCCACCCCTAGCTCAAAAGCTATTGGCAATATGGCAATGGTTGCAGGGGGATGGGAGAATCTGTTTTCTTCAGGGATGTGGCTTCTGACAGACTGCCCATATTCCAATGGGTTGTCTTACATGTTCTTCCATGTCTTACATGTTACTGGCACCATAACATTATGGGGATTATTAAAGGATGTCATAAAGTTGGAAGAAAGAATTGGCAGTGGCATATGAGAAGGCTTGGAAGCCAGGGAATGGGATGGATTTGATTAAAGTACATTACATTCACATAAGAAATTCTCAAACAATAAATTTAAAAAACAATAAACTCAGAAGATAAACACCAAATTCACAATAGAGTGGATGTGCTTAAGAATCTGCCCAGAGTGCAGGAACGTCTAAAGGATGGAAGTCTGATTCTACAGAGATCAGATCATTTCTCTCCCTAGAGAAGAGATGAAAGGAAATAGATAAGAAGACACAATCAAAGAGATGAAAGAGCCCTCGCTGGCAGATTTATAGTTGATCACCTTATTGCAGGCAAAATTAATTAAAAGTCTTTCCACAGGTGGGCTTCAGCAGAGAAAATTCAAAATATCTCATTTTGTTTTCACTCTGAAAATTAGAAAAATAAAGCAATGCAGACAATATTAACAATGGAAAAACACATCTATTGATCTTTTATCATTTGCTTGTAATGTTAATGTTTCTAAGTAAACAGGTGTATTTATTCATTTAATAATTTGGTATTGCTATTTCCTGAGTTAGAGAGAAAGGACTGAGACACAGAATGGTAAGGAATTTGTGAAAGATCACAAAGCCAATTGGCGCCATCAGGGAGCTTTAGGCCTGGCAACTGCAGCTTTATAGCCTGAAAGATATTTTTTTTAAAACAAGAGTTAGAAAGTCCACTAAGAGTATAAAACAAACATGTGGCTGCAGAATAGCAGACAACACCTTTAAAACATCCATGTGGGAAGGGGGAACCCAAGGAGTCTAGTAATCTAACACATGTGCACAACACAAAACCAAAATGACAAGGAAAACCAAATGACAGCCAGGTGTGGTAGCATACATCGGCAAGTCAGCACTCGGGAGATGAAGGCAGGAGGACCATGGGTTCAAAGCTGTCTCATCTACACACATGAGATCATTGCTCAAAAAAAACTAATAGTGACATAATACTAAATAGAAATAAAATAATCACCTCTCAAAAATTTTTACATGTTTATTAGGCCCAATACAAATTCCAAAAAGGCATTATTTTGGAAGCAAATTCCAAGCATGGAGACACCTATAACTAAGGAGGAGTAAATATTACAGACCTAACACAGGTAATACTAAGGAACCAGGAAATAAAATCTAAGTGTCAAAAGAAATGACCTCAAAATAAAACATGCTATAGAAAAAGGCACAAATTTGCATACAGCTTATAGCTTTTAAAGGAGACATTCTCACCACATATAGCCATCAAACGCTCTTGGTAAAAATATGGGCAACACTACTTATACAATGGCAAGAGAAATAACTCAGTGTATTATCTGGCAATACATTGACATGGATCTGTCTAATAAAAATGAGAAGTGAATTGGGAGGTGCTAATAAAAATTGCTGACGGTATATAACTTTTGTACTCAACACTTAGAATTAATTTTGTTTTGTACCACAATCAAATACTCAAAAAAACTAAACAATTTATGTACCACAAAACTAAGTTCAACAAATTCCCAACAAAATAAAACACACAGTCACATCTGTCTGATTCTATTAAGATAAAGCTAGTAAATGAGATGCTTTAATAAGGCCTTAAAATATAAAACTCTAGAAAGAAAAAATAATTATAATTACTGGATTTATATAAAATTACAGTAGTACATGTATATATAGGTAATCTTTATTTTCATCTTTTGCTCTGATTGCATTTCAAAGTTTTCCACAAAAGGACATGCTTTTACACTCCAGACAATTTTAAATGGTTAAAAGAAAGACATGTGTGGTCTCCCACTAAAGCGTAATCAACTTACAAGCAACAATATTCTCAAAAGAAAACCAATTCTCCTTTTCAGGCAACTATCAATACTTTGATAATCTGGCAATAATTGCCAATATCTCCTCATCAGGGGGTGGGTCTTCACGTCCATCTTTCCACTTCATGCTGGGATTTTTGTCTGGCTTGATCTTTTGAAGATCTCATGCATGTTGTCATAACAATCATGAGATCATATGTGCAGCTGCCCTGTGTATCCTGAAGAAGAAATGTTTCATTGTGGTTATACATTGCCTGTGGCTCTTATGGTCTTTCTTTCTACCCACTCTTCCACAGTGGTCCCCTCAACCTTGGGAGGAGGGTATGATACAGATACCCTGTTTATGGCTGAACCTCTTATTCTCTGCACCTTGCCAGTTGTGTTCTTCATGTTAGTCATCATCTACTGCAAACAGAAGTGTCTCCGATGAGGGCTGAGAAGTGCATTAACCTTATAACAATAAGTCATTAGAAAGGAGCACAATTTGAACTGGGTGGGAAAGAAAAAGTACCCGAAGTTGGGTGGATAGAGAAGAGGGGGTGGATCTGAAGAGTTGAGGGAAGAGATAAATATGATCAAGGCAAACTGCACAAACTATCAAAGAACCAATAAAAAATTTTAACAGAAACATGAACAATTACACATACAGAAATATTTGAGATAATGAGAAATCAGTATTCAGAAGGAAAACTAAAACCATACATACTTTTAGATGAAAAGGAACTGGTACAAATTAAAAAAAAAACCACTTTAACTGTAATAAAAACACCAGGCAAGTATTATCAAAGAATCATGGAATGAGTATATTATGAAAGTTGAATTGGATATTTAAAAATAAGAATCAATAAAATCATAATTAATTCAGAAATAATAGCAGGAAACAATAAATATGCATAAATGTATAACCAGTAAGAAAGTTGAACACATATCACACATTTTATGACATTTTGTAAATATCTGGACATAATACAGGGACGTGTATTGTGTCCAGACATGTGATGTCAGTGAACTTTAAGATAGAACTTAAAAGCAAGGCACCCAAGAAATAAACAATAACTGAAACTGAAACATATTATTTTCAAGGGTGATCATGTGAATTATCTTAAAATAAATGAATTTTTAGACTATTCCTAGCCCAGAGTATAGATCAGTGTTTCTGAAATCCCAAAATGAAGAGAAAGTCTTTCAAATACATATAGCATTAAAAAGTAATAAAAATACTTTTTTCCAGTAGCCTTTTTCTTAATATTTACCTTTCATTTTGTTTTATGTGTAAATGTATATACTTGAGTAAGTATGTTCACTATATGCATGCAGGTGCCTTCAGAAGCCAGAAGAGGGCATCAATGCCTCGGAAGCTGGAGTCACAGGTGGTCCTAGTAATCATGATAGCAATATTGCACAAAGCTATTGATCTAAAATAATCTCACTTATGATAAGGATCTGAAAATCATAAATAACTTAACAGAAAAACAAACATTATCAATATATAGGGAAGACAATGTGCAGTAACTAATCTCATACAGAAATGCAGAAGCAGATATAGCAATAAATAGCCACAGTACTCCCTGGCACCCATGTATCCATGGGAAACTGCTTTAGATTCAGCCTTCAACGGTGGATTAAAAAATGTTTTCAGATGCTCAGTTCCCTTGTGTAAACTGCTACACCGATTGAACATCACCTGTGCATACTGTCTAGTACATGTCAAGTCATTTCTAGATGACTTTTATATGACACAATGTAAGTGATATGCTGATAATTGCTATGAAATAAGAGCGAGGAAGTTCTGTTTCTGTGTACTACACATGCACTTTCTTTCCATTATTATTATTGTTATTATTATTATTTATTATTATATACCCATGGTTGACTGAATGTACAGATCACTTATTGGGGACCACCTATTATTAAGAAATGCTCTTTGGATTTTCTAGACATTTCTAGACTAGGTCCATAAAACAAACAAGGTGTCAATTAGAGGAAATGAGATGAAATTTGCTCATTTATTGATGAGATCATGACCTACCTAGAAAATTGCAGACTCAGCAGAAAGCTAAAATGGTGAAGAAAATCTATCACAGCAATGTGATGTTGTGAGTGTGTTCTTGGCCTTGTTTTATCCTCTGCTTTCCTGGCACAGACATGACAAGGAGCTTGGAATCTTGACAATGATGTTTCTTTCCAGTATGCTGATGAGTTAGCTATGTGCTGCTGGCTGCCTCTAGGTAGCTCCAGGATGGGTACTGGGAACTTCCCCAGGAAAGCTAAGACAGGCTGGAACTTGGGGTTTCCCATCTTACATGCCAACCTATTCTGATGAAAGAGGGCCGGAGTGTGTAATCACCAATGGCCAAGCACATAATAGAACTGGACTGTATGAGATAGTCTCCCTAAGAAAGCCAAAGAAGCATTTAGAACTTTCAGGATGTGGAGAGTCCTGGAGAGCAGTGGGCCCAGGGAGAACACAAAAACCTTCCCCGCCACCTCACCCTATGTGTCTACTCATCTGTGGTCCTTTTTGATGTTTGTTTTAATGAAACCAATAAATGTCAGTATGTTGCCTTGAGTTTTGTGAGCTCTTCAAGCAAATGAATCGAAATCAGAGATTGTTGGAATGCTGACCAGGAGCCAAGGAGTGCAAAGAATGGTCCAGGGATTGTGACTGACACGTTAGGACAGGAACTCTCAACCTGTGGGCCCTAATGGCATCTCCAGGTAGAAAGTTTCAGAACTGATGCATGTAGAGAACACGTGGCCGGTGTCTCTGATAACAGTCCTTGGGCACTTGCTAGCGGGGAGAGGGCCTCTCACCCTTTTACAGGTCACAGTAGCCTTCAGTATTAATTGTGAGTATTAAAGAAGAGAAAAAAAACAAATTATTTTTCTTTTTGATAGACCACTCCAAAGTGCAGACATAATACACAAGGGCTTTTTCATACACCAGGAGTAACTCACTGAAATTCCTGACTGAAAATGCTTCACAGGTGTCTTAGCCATTGCTCTACTGCAGTGAAGTGATACCATAGCCAAGAATATCTCATATAAAATAGAGCATTTGATTGGGGCTTGCTTATCATTTCAGAGGGTTAGTCTGAAATCATCATGGCGGGAGTCATGGGGCACAACAGTCAGGCATGGTGCTGGAGAAGTAGCTGAGGACTACATCCTAAACCGTAGGCAGAAAGACTGAGACACTCAACTTGCTGTGGGCTTTTGAAACCTCAAAGCCCACCCCCTCTAACAAGGACATGCTCACTCCAATATGACCACACCTCCTCCTCCATAAAAACAGTTTATCACAGGGGACTGAGCACACAAATCTATGAGTTTATGGGGGACCATGCTCATTCAAAGCACTACAGGGCTCATTATAAACAAATAGACCTAGCTTTGAAAAAGTCAAAGCTCATATGTTAAAAAAATGCAGCAGAGAATGATATAGCGACTGGATATACATGAAACATAAGAAAGAGTTAATCCCTCCAGCAGGGAGAGGGAAGTGGCATAGAAGACTCTACCTCTAGTCCACTAGTTGTTGGTCTAGTGGCAGTTAATGGCTGATGAAAAAGAGGCCTCAGTTTTCCTCAGGGGTGTGTCCCATGGTAGGCTGCCCATATTCCAGTGGATGGTGCCCTATGTCCGTGTGACATGGGAAGAACTAAGTGGACTCAGCCATTTAAAAGGGAAGACCAGAAAGAAGGGAGGTCTTAAAGAGAATGTAACGGGAATACGGGAGGGTTAGGAGGGAAGGGGCCGTTAGGATGTGGCTATGACCCAAATACATTATATTCATGTATAGAGTTATCAAAGAATGAGTAAAAATTCAAAAATACATCATTGAGAAGGATGAAAGTGAGTTACATATCATTTTCAGTAATTAAAAATATAATTTAAAAGCTGTTAATTGTCCCCAGATACTTATAATTGTGGTGTAAATAGTGGTGGCTATCATTCCCTAATATACTCATAATGTAAAATGGCATGTTAAATATAATTCAAAGCTTGTAATATAATATTCTAATTATGAATATAAATCAGCATACTCTTGAGATAAGCCTCATATATAAAAACATTTAGAATGTTCCAATAGTTACATTTAGATTAATAAAGAACAGAAATTGTGGGAAAAAAAACCTACGTTATGGCAAAATTGGTTAATCGTAGAATAATTCCTCTTGTCTATTTATAAAATAAATTCCAAAAACTATCAAGGGCAAATAGTCAAAAGTTTAAGACTTATGTCAAGAAAACTAGAAATGAATTCACAAAATATAAACTAACTTCAACCTAGCCTCAACTCTAATGCATCTGAATGAAGATGTTCTGTGAAGCAAAGACTCAAGCTGAATTCGACATGGAAACAATTACTATAATGCTCAAAAAGTGTAAAGTATTTCCATGTCGTGATACATACGTATCTTTGTGTTATTATGGAGGTAATGTCCTGAGAGCAAAAAGAATCAAACCCCTTAAAAGCTTGGAATCCTGTGACTAATCACATAATAATAATAATCTGGCACAAACTGTTAGGAGCAGAATTAGACAAAAGCATCAGAAACCTTAAAAATCTGCATAGTGCTTCATCATCAATTCACCTTCTATGAATGCTTCTAGCAGCCAGCCACCTGTACAGGGTACTTTGACCTTGGGGTAGGTGTGTAGCATTGTTCAAAGTGGCATGTTAGGTGAAACTCATCTGGACGTGCCGAATCGCTGTTTCCAAAATATTCTAGATAGCCCTTTGCTTTCTATGAGGATGTGCACAGGCACGTGATAATGCTATCTATTGCAATCCTCTCCAAGTCACCCCAAGGAATTACCAATGGAGAGTCTACATAAAGTCTTTCTGGGGAGTAAGCAAGGAATTCTGTGTCCCCATGAATGTGAAAATAACCTGGAAGCCTCAGGAAGTATATTCCTTCTCCTCACCCCATTTACCCCACGTTCTCATTGCTGTCCAGGGAAATCATTTTCTTCCCTGCCCAGTCAAACCACTCTCTGCTGACTCCAAAGCTGCTTCTTGGCTTTTCCAAATGGATCCAGCATCTCTGCTCATGCCCCAAACAATTCAGCTAGGCCTAGCTGCTGCCTCCAAGCTTTCTTCTCGGATGTATAGAAAACCCCACCACAAACGCTGGGAGGATAAGTGCTTCCCCTTCATCAAAAGCAGCAAAACCAACTTACAAAGGGTTCCCAGCAGCCATTTCAAATGATTCACCATGTCAAATGGCCTGTAATTCTAGCTCCAGGAGATCGTATGCCCTCTTCTGAACACCAAAACATCTGCATTCACATGGGTGCACAGACATGCACATATGCACATAAATTTTAAAACCACACAAAATTTATAAATTTTCTAATAAAGTTCTCATCTGTAAACAAAACACATAAACATATATGCATGCATGTATATGTATAATATATACATGATGATGAGAACATATATTCATCCTATGAAAGTTTTAAATTTTCTTCTGGGTCAGAAACCGTGTGCTGTCCAGCAAAGTTTTAGTGTCTACTTTCACGTGTGCCTTAGGTCAGGCTTGCTAGAACAAAGACAGAGAAAGAGATGGGATCAGAAATTCAACAGACAGCTATGAAATAACAAGCCAGGGTTTGGTAGTGTAAGAATTTTACACACTATACAGTAATAACTAACTGTCCCACTAAACTACACAGAAAGCTGGGGCTTAGCTCGCCCTTCCTAGTCGTTCCAGACCAAACCAAGAGGTCTGGAGCATGAGTCAGGTCAGCTGTTAGCTTCAGGCAATGCTGAGAGAGCGGCTTATACTCCAGCAACCTGCAGAAAAAAAGCCACTGTGTCCCAGAAGACAGACTAGGGATGTTCCGGGGAAAAGCTATCCAAACAAATAGGACTTTGAGAAGCGCAGGAGGACCAGTTCTTAGAACGTGTACTGAACTGATGTTTGTTCTGTTGGGCAAAGTACACCATTAACAAGCACACATGTCTTTCTTCATGAACCATGTGAGGCCAAACACACTATGGCATTAGTACCACCCAAATCCAAGAACATCTTAACAAAATGTTTATTATTTTTTTAAAAAGTGCGTTTCTGTCTAATGCCGTGTCCACTTCGGTTCCTGTCATTTTTGCGAGAAAGGTATCCCACATCAGATACCCTGATCCAGTCTGCTTCAGTCACATGACTGCTTCCTCAACATGTGCTCTGCACATTCATTGTGAAAGTGACTGGGAAATTGAGTCTTTCACGGATATTCGTGGTTTCTGCCTAGAGGTGGCGCTGTGCTCAGTTCACATCTTAGTGATCGAACAACACATCATGGTGAGGGAAAGAGAAGGGTGCTTTGTAGCACGAATTCTAACTGATAGTAATAATAAAAACCCAGACTCAGGTATTGGGATGTGAAAGCTGGGAGATCAGAGAAGCAGTGCAGCCAAACACTAGAGAGACCTTTTACTTTTACCAAATCCTCAGACTGCATCCTCGGACTGCATATAAGCTCCTGTCTCCTCCCACTTTGTATTCCTCTCTTTACCCAGCCATATCCCTTCCTGTCTCTACCTACCTAGTGCTGGGGTTAGAGGCATGGGACTCTGGAGTCCTGGGATTAAAGGTGTGTGCCACCACTGCCTGGCCTCTGCAGTCTGATCTTCAGGCAAGTTTTATCTGTTAAAACACAAACAAAACACCACTACAGTGCTTTTCCAAGAATAAGGAATTAGATGCAGTTCTTCCAGGAAGAGGAATCTGACCTTGGCCCTGGAGCATTGCAATGGCACCAGAAAGGAGACTGGCTACCTGAATGTTCACAGTGGTAGCAGTGTTTACTGCTCCAGTGGGCAAGGTGAACCGGAAGAGCTTGGCCTAAGGATGAGGCAGACTAAAGTCTCATGCAATAACCAACTTTATTCAGAGCATCAGACTGTTTATATTCTGAGGGTTAGGAAGAGCCACATAAGTAAGGTGCTCAATCACAAAGACAAGCCACACGTGGCAAAAAAAAATGTGTTTTCCCATAGAAGCACATGAATAACAACAGCTGAAATGAACTCACTCCTATCCGCTACACCTGGGAGGAGCATGAGATCACATTCTAAGAGCCGTTCTGTGTTTTGAAGAAACAGATCACAAGACTCTTGTCCTGTTTTCTTGGAGTTTTCTTTCAAGAGCTCAGACTTTTCACACCCCTCCATTCTTGAACTGTGTTCCGATGGGCGGCATGGTAGTCACAGGGCTTTATAGAAACAAATCCTGCTGTCTGAAGACATTGCACGTGGGCTTAGTTTGTCTACCGTTGTTTTAGAATTATCCACGTCAGCGTCCAGGGCTGTTATATAGCATATACGTGATCTGTGAATGTTTCTAAGGATTTCAAATTATTTGCAAGTAACATGCATTACTTTGTAGTTGAACTAAAATGACTTTTGAGACAGTAGTGCTATGTATATTCTTATTTAGGAGTCAGACTGGAAGAATTCAAACAGAATTTACTTTGAAAGTCACAGAAATTGAATTTCTTGTCGTCTTGCAATAGCCATTTCCACTTACGAAGTGGACAGAAGTTATGCCAGATTATATTGGTATTTTCAGAATTTTGGCATTATAACATTGACAATGTTTCAGAAATAATTTATAGGATATGGTAACTTAAAATTTTACATTTCTTAGTGCAATTGATTTTTAAATCAGAAAATGATTTTGATGGACATAGTAAGAATAATTCTAAGCCAATGTGTTCAACTCAGTGCTAAATGTCTTCCAAGAAAATATTGTCATATGAAAACAATTATGGGGAGTACATTTTTTAAATACTAAGGACAACTAAGAATTTGAAATAAATATATTTCACATAACTTTTCACTGAGAATTTTAAATTTGCAAAGAATTTTAAAGTACACTATATCAACCAATGACTATGAGATTTTAAAGTAGTCATAATCATCTCATGTGTAAAACATTTTCAAATTACTATATTATTTAAAATATATACATTTTTATTTTACATGTGGAAGTTTTAGACAAGATATTTATCATGATTTTCAGTCATTTTACACACAAAGTACTATAAGATACTTCAAACATGCTTTTTATATTATTACACAAACTCTAACTTTAATGTACATATGATCTACATATCATGTTATGGTCAGAGAACCAGTATTATAGGTTACATATAATGTATTTAATTATATAAGGATAGCCTTTCTACTTGACTTTTTAAAACGTGAGGTTAATAATACAGAATTTTTTGAGTGCTTGCCTTTGGAAGATAGACCTATAGCTCCTTTTACATAATTAGAGTAGGAAAAGCATTAACTAAAGTCCATATTATATGACTTAGTGGAGTCTTAAGGCATTCTTACATCATAGTGTGATCAAGAAAGACAAGGTCATAGAAAGAGAAGTCCTGTGAAATCTCCTGGATTGAACATACACTGTGTTAATGGAGCTCGAATTACATCTATCTGTAGTTTGCTCAGTTTAAATTCTCTAGTCCCAAATTTTACAATCCCCAAGAAGTAAATGTTGGGAGTAATAAATTATTATTCTTACCAGATCATGTAAATATTTTAGAATAATAGATGTGACCTTATCGAAATTATCAATATGAAGCATTTAATATAAAATATTACTTGGTGATAATACATTAAATTATATCTGAACACAGTCAACAGCAATATTTACTCTAGGTAGTAAATATTGCTCTTTATGCTACATTCCCAAAGATCTGTTTGTTTTAATCTACCAGCTTCATTTTACTCACCCAGTTCTGTGAGGGATTCTTTCTATTATTTTATGGTTTTGGGGGCAGAAAAGAATGACGTCAAGGTCAGAATTCTCAGAAAGTGGAATATCTAGAGAGCCGGTAAAATAAGCAGCCAGTAGACCAAGTTCATTATCTTGCTAACTGTGTGTAATTACTTTAATAGGTATCGTTAGGGCACAGTTTTTAGCTGTGGGGTTTTTTACATTATTTCCAGCCTGAAGAAACATTTCAGTGTTATCATCATTTGCTCCTTACAACATGGCTATTATTTGTATTTTAGGTGTGGTGTGTGTGTGTGTGTGTGTGTGTGTGTTAAAAAAACAGGGATGGAGATCCTACAGGTTACAAACATAGTACAGAAAATGAGACCCAACTGCCACTCCTCATTGTCATGCCGACAGGCTATGTTCAGTTCATCAGGTTCACGAACCACAGCTTCTCTACTTCCTCTCCTGCTCTTAAACATTTACGTTTTCCCATCACTTCTGACAAAGCCTTTCTTCTCAATGGCTTGTGTCTCTGAGATGCTCATCTTTTGTACTTAAAGAGCTTGGAAGCTTCCGGAGTGATCCATCTGGTTGACCATAGCCCACTTGGACAAAGGAGATCCCCATTCAGTCGCGAGCTGTTTTGATCCATCAGCCTTTCACAAGGGGCTAAGTCGGGAAGGGTCAGAGAAAGCAATAGCTGCCTGGTGGTCTAGAGTCATGTGCAGCAGCTAGGAACAGATCCCAAGGTAGTGCATTTGAAGAAAAAGATTAAGCTTTTTCCCCTGAGCCTTGTTTACAACCTTGCTGATGGGGAAAGATAATTGCATTGGGAAGTTCACTCTCTTGGGTACCCCACAATGGTCCAAACACTGCAACCCAAAGCTTAACCACCTCAGCATGCTGACTATTGCAGTGGCCCTTTGTATTGGAAGAAAAAAATGATACTTTCTTTGGTAACTAAAATAATACCGCCCACATCACCTCCTTCCGTTTCTTCTCTCTGACATGAAGCATGGAGTGTGGTTCTGACCCTGGAGCACCGTGGCTCTGTCAGGCTGCCAGCAACAACAACGGCCTTCCTCGTGAGGGACGAGCATTGTCTTTTTCGCAAGAATTAAAGACCTGGCCAGAGCTCCACCGATGCTGATCCAAGTTAGAGGCTTCTTCAGAAACGGAAGACACATGGTTACCTTTTATGGGTGAGGTGTTCTAATTATTCAGTGGGGATTCATTTCAGGTTACAGGGTTTTTATTGGAAACCATTTAATTTTCAGTACCTGTCATTCCAAGTGGACAGAGTAGGGGCACATAGAAGAATTACTGGAGCTCAAGGCCAGGCCTTCCATAATTTGCATACACCCATATAATACAATTTTTATCTTCCTCTCACATAAGAAAGCGAGGAAGCTACCAATATCATCTACAGGCTACTGCAAAGCCTATTGGTCGTAGCAAACTGTTAATAGTAATAAGGCTGGGAATCCAGCTTTAGGAACTGGCTGTGTTTATCCACATGAGAACATTCTAAGATGCCAGATGAGGGGCAGCATGTGCGTTTTCTGCTCTCTTCTCTTTCTTCACTCTTCTCCACATTGGACATTAAAGCTAGTATATAATTTCCTGCAGCACCCGGATAATTTTAATAAAGAATATCAGACGCAAAACAGTTGGATGACTGAGAAGGAGGGACAGCTGTAAGCAGGTAGAAGCTAGCATCTGTAAATCGTGCCTCTAGTGTATGCTACTGCCTACTCTTACATCTATTAAAGCAATTTGTGTAGCGTTTATGTTCGTAATAGTGCAGCTGGGGACGATCACCAAATTCAGGCGGCTCAGTTCTCACACCAAGCCCATGCGAGCCTTCCTGCCAGCTAATATCCTGAGAGATGATACTTGTCATCATTCAGGCGAAGCTTCCGGAGTATACCTTGTCTTCAGGAAATAGCACTTTGTCGATAAATTTGCATTTTTCCAAGCTGCAAACTTATTCTGTGATATGTCTTCTGGAATGACTTTCTTAAGGCGATGCTTTCTGTCTGAGGCACACACAGTTTTGCCTCTCGGGCTTTCCCCACAGCGTTTCTGCCCATTGCCCACTGGCCTCCATCAGCCTTACGTATCATCATCACCACAGGCAGGAGCAAGCACACCCAAGTCTTCAAGATCCAGCAAAGGTGGATAGGAGACAATGTTATTTTCCATTTTGGCCGAGAATGTCGGGCCCGTCATGCCATAGGCCCTTAATCAACGCTAAATAAAACTGTTTATGAATGAAAGAGAACCGAGATGGGATAGTAGTAGAGAACCACCTGTGTTGGGAAAAGGATGAGGGTTTCATGTAGCCAAACATAAAAGGTATCATGCTAGGAGTCCTGCTTGCTGAACTCCCAGCTTCCTTTTGGTTGACTAAGTAAGTGGTCCTGGGAACCTGTCAGCTCTTCTGTGGGCTCTGGAATGTAAGCTTGCATATGGCCTGTAACTGAGGGATCATATTATATGACCGCCATTAACTGTGGCTGTAAGTTTAAGGAAGCAGCATGCTCCTAATGAGCTCGTGTTTTTGTGAACTGAAACTTCCAAATGTCTTCTGTGTTCCCTCTGTGGCCTGTTATCCACTGCATTATGACATCAGCATGCTGAACCAGTTTATCAGGACCAACAATAGACTTTTCCCAATTTCACTTGGTATTCCCAACCCAGAAGCCTCCAGTGCCGAGTACCTGTGAGCAGGGATCAGCTGATCCAAAGAGAGAGTCTGGTGTCAAGAAGACCCATATGGCCGTCTGGTCACAAGCAACATGGAACCGAAAGTTCTTGGACAACAAACCATGTGAGAGTGTGTAACGCGCTTGTGAAAATATTCAAGGCATAATTAGATAAATAACAGATCCACTGTCTATTTTTACTTTGCGTTGATGAGAAGCTTTTCAGGAGAGAGTGCTGGTAGTTAATTCTCCTTACCAACAATCTGTGTAATCACAAACCCCAATTAGCCCTGCCTGTTCCATGCTATACAAACTATTTCCTTAGCGCTTCACATCACTACTTTGTAATTAGCTTTCATCTACACAAGCTTTGACTAAAAAAATATAAAAGAGTATAAGTGATTGTACTGCCACTCAGTATTCTGAGGAATAATCGCTAGCGATTTCAATCAGATTAATTTTATCACCCGTATTAAGGAAAATTACCTCCCTCTTCACTCTCTACAGCTGAGGGCTATTTCATTTCCTGAGATGTTCATAAAAGCATAATATAAAGCAATCTGTAATTGTAAATATCCTTCCCTAATAACTTTGAGATATTTCCTTAATACATCTTTACATTTGGAGTTTCCGTTCCATAAAATACGGTAACAAGTGCTCTATTATGTTTTAAGTGTGTGCTGTTAAGCTGGACAAGTTAGCACTGGCCTTCCTGTTTTTACATAGGGTTATATTTAACTTGCAGATAATGGGAACAAGGTTTAAAAGTGATGGAGCGGAATAATGCCGTTACAGCAATAATATATCTTGCCTTTGTGAGGGACAGAACTTTACAGCCCTAATTCAGGTCAGCCAACAGGGATGCCATTTTTCACAGCCTGACAACTTTCACCTTCACTCAGATTCTATGTGGGTCCAAACACCATTGCCAGTCAGGACACAGGCCCCTGGCTGCTGGTGTCCTTCATCACAAATATCTTCAGAGAGAATCCAAAGGAAGAAAAAAAAAGGGAAGGTGGAGGGGGAAAGATCTGGCTACTGTTTGGGCATCCAGAAGTCTGCAGACGTAGTACTCCAATGATTTGAAACCCTCCAGGAAGACTGGATGGTGCCAGGAAAGGTTTTGTGTGGGTTCTGCAGGAGAGGGGAGGTCGCCGTTAGCTTGCACTGACGTGGATGACGTGGGGGCAAGCAGCTATCTCTGACTGGCTGGCCACGACCCTGCAGCCCACCACTTTCCTGACAAGGCAATTTATTAGATGGACCAAATCTGTAAAAGTTGAGATTGAAAGTTGTATTTTAGTCCTGTGTGGGATTCTGAGCTCAAAAGTCAGTCAAAACTGGGGACCCTGTGGAGTTCATTTAAAACCTCATAGATAAATACATTAACATGCAGTGTGTATCTTAAGCTACATAACTATAGCTTCATGCATAAAGAGTTTACCAGCATCTGAAATCATACATACCTAGGAGGTACACAGAACTGTACTTATTCATCCTGGTGGGCATTGGCCATTTGAATTTGATAATGATCACAGAGGGTGGGAAGTTCCATCCTTCAATGCAGTAGACCTTGAATCATTCTTCTATAGGCAGGTCCCATAGGGAAATGAAGTGTTTAGGCAGCTGAATCTGCCCCCTGCAGCAAACACACAGGCTTTTGCTGGCTCAACTCAAAATGTTCTCCCCTGCTTAACATTCATCGTGCCTCTTGCTTTCCTTGCAGCTTTGCACAAGTTGCTTTTGTCTTCTTGTTGGTGTTTTTTCTTCTTTTCTTTCTGTCCAGTAACTTAATATCATCCCAAACTTAGGGTTTGAAACAGGAAGGAGAAAGAAAAACAGCCATTTATACCTTTTCCGTCTATCATTCCGAGAGGACTTAGCAAAGGTCTACAATTGTGCATGGAAAAATACCCCCTGAAGGGGCCAGAGTGTCTCCTGTATTGCTATTTTTCTTGAGTAATGCTCCAATCCTGGCTGATGATGTACCAACAATCTAGGATAACCCCTGGATCTGGGTAGGTGTTGCACACACTGATCAATGATGGATCATAAACACTCATACTTGCACACATTGTCAACTTTTGGACTCACACCAAGGGAAGGCTTTGTTCTTCTCTGAGCCTCAACCCAGAGGGAAGGCTTTGCCATTCCCATAAACCTGGGGCATTGGTCCTTGACATAGCTGTGTCCGTGGTTAAAAAAAATGCACTAATTCAGAACTTCATCTGTTATTGACCCACCCGTTCAGAACTTTATTCTTACCCATTTCTATCTAGCTCCCTACAGTGGGTGAGACCATTCCCTGTACCTAGGCAAGGGAGACCAGATAGTGTAGAGCTGAAAATGAATATTCATACATTCTTTCTTTCTTGGTTCTTGGTTGTGGATGTGACTACCTGCTTCAAGTTCATGCTGTATTGACTTCCCAAAAATGGAAATGTAACCTGGAATCGTGAGCCGAATGAACCCTCCCTCCCTTAAGCTGCTCTCGTCACGGTATTTTATCCCAGCCAGGAGAAGCAAGGCTATAAGAACTGTGGAAATCCCACAAGGGGATGACTGGGACAAGATTTCATGCTGTTGAGGCCAAGGAGCAGGCATCAGAGATGACCAAGGAAGTCCAGAGACTTTCAGCTCTGGTCCCCACACTGCCTTGTCAGGTGGGCCTGCTTAGGGGTCTAAGTCCAGCTGTTTTCTCCTTTATTCAGCTCCAATTGCGCTTTTAATACAAAGATTTTTCTTTCCCATTGTGTCAAAATTACCGGAAGAAGTGGTTTTAAATATTCAAGCATTCTTTATCGTGTGAGTTGTCTTATAAAGAATAGTTTAATTCTGAGTCACAGCTTTCCAACAGCTCCAATGAGTTGTGACAGTTCATTGGTGACACATCCCTCCCCCAGGCAATGACTTTATTGAACACTTACTACATGTCAATCGCTCTTCCAAGAGCTGGATGTTACAGGGGGATCTTGCTATTTTCAGCAAAGTCGAGGGAAACGCTGTCAGAATCTTCATGCCTTCCCTTCCCTTCTGCTTTCTCACCAAGTGCTTGGTCATTATCGAAGAGGGAACTGTCCCAAGAAAGAAGCCAGGCTGAAAATAACGATGTTCTTCTACACGCATTTGCTTCTCGTCATCAGGAAGTGATTCTCAGAGAGGAGACATGTGGAGATACTCAAATCACAGCACTTAAGGTTTTCACAGTTTAATAATAAAAGCAACTAAAATAAACTATCAAGCAGATTTGTGTCTTTGACCAAAATGACAAATGAGAATTTATTTTCTCAGTCATAGACCCACTTTCTCCAGCAGAAGGACATTTGCTCTTCCTTCATAGCCTGAGTCACCACTGGCCTTTTCATCAGAGACTGGAGAACTGCATCAGTCGGTTGATGGGCTAGGGCCTTGTTGTAGCTGAATTTAGTGAGCCAAATGAGGGCTGGCTGGAACAGCAGGGAGTCTATGAATGCATACGTAAGAAGCTCAGATAGAGCTCTGATCCAGCTTGGGGGGCTGGGAATATGCAACAAAGGGTAACGGCCAGTTTTGCTAACAATTAAAAGTTAAAAAAAAAAAAGATCGAAAAGGGGAGAGATGGCCCTGTTTAAGAAGTCTTGCTGGGTAACCATGAGGACCTGATTACAGACTCCTACATCCATATAAGTTAGGCAATGGTCTTGCCCAAACCTCAAACTCCAGATTCGTGGAGAGTTGAGACAGGAGTATCCCTGGGGCTTGCTGGCTGTCTTGTCTAGCCAAAGAAGTGGGTTAGAGTTTCCAGGAGACATCTTCCTGAAAGACATAAGACAGGGAGTGATATAGGAGAATGTGTGACACCTCTGGCCTCTGCATACTCTTGCACTAATGCACACAAGTACATACCCACAAATACACAAAGTAATCAAAGAAAGAGGGTAATGAGGTGTGTTGTCTGGGTTTGATAAGCTCCTCAAATCCCTTTAAACTTAGTCTGAGGGAAGAGAAAAGAAAACTAAACCCTGTTTAGCCATCGGCCCCACAAGAGGAAGAGCCACATAATTCCCATTTAAAGCATGGAGGAGGGGCAGTCACTAGTACTCCTCTGAGGTCCACTGCGAGAAAGATACCTACTGCATGCAGACTAACGGCTTCCGTGCACTTTGCTTGTGTTCAGGGATGCATTTGTCAGCTCAGATGCTGTAACAAAGCTCACAGCACCTCTGTGCAAACAGCAGACTGACGACATTATTTGATTGCCTGTTCATAGTTGTGAATTATTTCCCTCATTTCAGCTGCTCTAACATCCAAAATATGCATACTTACCTTTGCCAAGTCTACTTTAAAATAGCAATATGCCACTCCCCATACGCTGCAGAAATTGGAAAACAGGGTAATGCCATTTGCCCACTGTGCACCTTTTCTCCTTTTGCATATATATATATATGCAATCATATATGTTTGATGCCTTACAACCCATTGTTATTCCTTTTGCTTTAGAGCAGATAAAATAAAACAGTGTATGTGGGAACATAGTTTCCATCTCCCAGCTTTCTTCCTTTCCATTCCTTGTTTCAATGTGAATTTTCACGTACTTTTTTTTCTTTAAAGAGCTTCCTTTAGTCATTCTAGAAGCATACAAGCACTGATGACACGTTGCTTATGTTTTATATTTTTGAAGATTTCTTCTTTCCTTGTGTTTTGAAGGCATTTTCACAGGATACAGAGTTCTACATTGTAGTTTTTATTTCTTTCAATATTTCCCTTTCTCGGGGAACTTGGGTTAACACAGTTTCTAGGAAGAACTGATCCCAGTTGTTTTCTTTGGAACTTGCACACAGTATGTGATCCCCCCCCCCGAGGAGTTCTCAAGTGCTTTCTTATAGTTTTTTTTTTTTTGTCAGCTTTTATACCATGATCCTTGGTGCTTATCCTACTTGAGTTTGTTGAGTGTAGCGATATTTTGTTTGTGTTTTAGTAAATAAAGCTTGCCTGAAGATCAGAGTGCAGAGCTAAGCCACTAGAGGCCAGGGATTGGTGGCTCACACCTTTAATCCTAGGACTCAAGGCCGCCCTGGGCGACAGGAGATTGGATCTGTCTAAAAGAGAAATAGAACTCACACAAAGGTGCTCCCAGCACTCTGGAGTCACAGGCCTTTAATCCCAGCACTAGGGAGGTTGAGCCAGGAATGATACAGCTGGGTGGAGAGGTATATAAGGAAGGAGGAGACAAGAACTCAGCGCAGCTTGAGGTTCGATGGAGAGCATTGTAATCTGCATTCACTCTGAGGACAGGATCACCCACTTTGTCTGAGCCTTGGTAGAAGTAAGAACTCTCTAGTGATTTGGCTGCTTTGCTTCTCTGATCTTCAGCTTGAACCCCAATATTTGTTTCTGGGTTTTTATTATTCGTGCTACATTTGAGTTTCTTAGAACTCTGAGTTTATCACTTTAATTATATTAGAAATATGTTATACCATTCCTTGAATCATTTCCCATTCTATTTTATTTCCTTGTGAGGCCTCATATAATATGTGTTATATAGATATATGAATGTTTAGACAATTATAGATATAAATACAGATTAACATATAGTTATAATTTCATAATGGGTATACTATATGAACATACTTATCAATGATTACATAAATCATAGAAACTTTGTACTGTAGATCTTTTCAGTATTTAGCCCCTGTATCCTCTCCTTCTTTGTGGGGATTGTTTTCTGTGGAATTGCCTTCAAGATTACTTGTAGCAGGCTTTCTTGGACTGCCAGCCCCAAATCATGACACAAAGACATAATATTAATTATGAATGCTCAGCCTTAGCTTAGGCTTGTTTCTAGCTAGCTTTTTTAAAACTTAAATTAACCAATTTCTATTAATTTATGTGCTTCCCTGAGATAATCTCATTTATCTCATCTATGTACTATCCGTCCTGTTTTCCTGCTTCCTCCCACTGCTGGCTGACCCCAGGAGGCTGATTCTCCTTCTCTCTCTACCTGCCAGCCCTTCCTATCCCTCTTCCACCTAATGATTGGTCATATAGCTTTTTATTAGGCCAATCAGGTGGCTTCCTCAGGCAAAGTAAAACAACATCACATCTTTACATAGTTAAACAAATATAGCATAAACAAAAGCAATACTCTTTACCTAGTTAAATAAATGCAGCATAAACAAATGCAGGATATTTTTACATAGTTGAACAATTATTCTATCCCGCAACAGTTACTTGTCTTTACTTTGGCAATGATTCATCTACTATTAATCCAGATCTCGTTTCCTCATTTACATAATTTTTTCTGCTCCTCATGGACATCAGGCTCCAGAATCTTCCACCTTTGAACATAGACTTGCATGGGCAGCTACCTGGAAGCCTCAGGCTTCTGACATCCTCCATCCCTCTTTTCCTGCTTTGCCCACTTGTTAAAGCTATATCTCATTTCGCCCCACTCTCCCCACTGTAGCTGTTCTGACATTTAATATATGCCTTTTTATATTCATAGTTTATATTGAAACATTAATATGCTGCTGCTTGTGTGCTGTAGAAATCTTACAATATTGAAAAAGGGCACACACATATACACACACACACTTGCACACACATAAGAAGGAGACAGAGACAGGCACAGAGAAAGAAATTAAGTTTTTGCTGATGGACTACCAAGCCATTGCCTGTGTAAATGCAACTGGATAAATCTGAAAATTTTCATCCTATTGACTCCAATCCTCAAGAGAACCTTGACTTAACACTCTTATGTGCATGGTTTTCCTTTAAATATTGAAACTTTTTCTAATTTTTGTCAACACTGTCATTTATATATCTATTTCTAGTGTCTTCCTTTTCTCCAGGTTTCCTAATTTGTTCCAATGTCTAGAAATCTGCACTAGGTACTTCATACTGGGCTTGTTATAGTCATTGTTTAATGCCTGAATTCTGGCCAGTGTGTGCATTACTGGAATTTGTCCTTATAGATAATTAGGTTACTTGCAGATGGTCTTTATCCTTTGAAATCTTGGTGTTGAAATATACTGGGGCAGACCTACAGATACCACTGTTGGGTTACAGGTTAAGCACGCAAATTAGGGATCATCCCATTGTGGTCTCCACTGACTGCCCTACATATACACAAAAGCTTCATCACGTTTCTCCCTTCTGTTGCTGTTCCTCTTCTTCTTCCCTTTGCCACTCTATTTCACAAATTGCAATTACATGAAAGTACTTGAATACTCACAGTTTCCCAATGATAAATGCTCCTCTTGAGAAGAACCTAGGAAGAGCATGCTCAAACCCTTAGCAAGCTGCAGCATTATCCAAGTATCTACTGAATAGTTTTTGATGTTCATTTGAACAAAGGCATGATGAGATTGTTCAAGGAATGTTTGAAACATGGCGGTTTTGTCTTACTGAATGGCGAATAATGAAGTTACTGATACAGGCTACTCAGAGATGATGCTGGGTTAATAATAATAATAATAATACCCAGAAAAACAAAGCTTTTTGACCTAATGAATTAACAGCATGAGATGCTCCTGAGATGGGCACATGAGAAAAGTCTTTATCACAAATGAAACAATAGTTTACCAGCAAAAAATCCAACTTCTGATATGTGTCCTTAAAAGAGTAAAATAAAGGCAGTATAGAGTCTAATGACTCAAAACTCTCAGAATCTATTTAAAATTAAAATTCACTAATTTGAGAGGGTCAAGTAAAACCAAATCCTTTTCAAATACAAGCATCCAATTTACTAGTGATTTGCAACTCTGTACAAATCAAATTAATTGCTTTATTTCTGAAATATTACAAGTAGAGAGAGAGTGCATCCACATTCATCAAACCCATTTAGATCCATTTGAAACCTTTTTTGAGACACATTAAAAAGATTTAGCTGTTTAAGAAGCACGCAAGGCTATTTGGACACAATTATTTAAAAGTGTTAAAACACATTCTGGCTTCCCCTAAATTTAATAGCATGATGCCCTGGACCTCTTTGTCCACCCTCTTATACAGTGAATCCATCAGATGTTTGACACTGGCCTCGGTTGCTTCCCTGTACCAGAGTCCCTGGCATCAGAAGAGCCCAGAGCACTTTCTCCTTCAAGAAATATATATTATTAAATCTCTAATTAGAAAGGAATCAAGGAATGAGCTGTCAACTGAAATTTATGATTACTTGTAAAATGCTAAGGGCCACGATGGTTCATCTTAAAATGCTGCCTGCCATCAGCGTTTCCTTCCTTTTTCAGCAACCACTTAACAAAGGAAAGTATTTCTGAGTCACAAAAATTACTTTGAGAAACTTGAAAGAGGGACACTCATTGCAGTCCTTTGCAGGGTGGAATCCCATCATCCTTAAGTGACTGAGCTTCAGGCTCACTTGCCAAGCTTCTGTTTTAGAGGCCCCTTATTATCCTTTAGGAAAAATAATACTACTATTTCATCAAATTTCAACTGTCCTGGTTGTGTGTCATTAATAGACAGGCATGGATAATACCATAAGGGGCAAAGAAGCTGAGAAAGGCCAGAGCCTCATTCTACACAGAGCAGGTGTCTGCACCAACATCCCTGCCATCTGTCTCGATAAAACCGTGTGGTAGTAGCTCCAAGCACCCTATGGATAAACACAATACTCTGTCTTATCTTCTGCCAGCTTCCGTTAGGAACAAGTACCACCTTCTCCCTTCTGCACCGAACACAGGCTACGGTTTCCGGACAGAAACACGCAAGGTCCTGAGCAGGTGACTTGGTTCAGCCACGGCTTTGTCCAGCCCCTGGATGGTATGCATTTCTACTCCGTCCCCGCCAGACGTGCACAGGCAGCGATCGACAAGTCTACACAGGCCTCTCACAGTCCCTTCAGAAAGGCATCCTCAAGACTGAATGGAATCACCTGGCCAGTTCCACCTGCTCCCAGAGACCCACGCAGCCCACACCTCAGCTGTTTCTGGGATGTGAAAATGAAAAGGAGCCGGGAATCCTTGTTTCCCCGATGAGTACTTTGAAATGTGTATGATGCTGAACAAAGGGCGTAGACACGTGCATCAGCCTCAGTGCTGCTTGCCCTCTCGGATTTCATCCTACAAGAAAAATAACCCTTTATGCTACTGCTTTAAGCTCCCAAAACAAAAACAGACAAGGCGGGGGACGACGGGGAGGTAAAGACATCGGATTAGACAGGTCCTGGGTCTAACATCTTGTCCCCCCAGTCACTCCAATTTCAAGGGTAAAGCTTCCAGTTTAACTTCATCTGTTCTCCTGAAGCTTTATCTGTATGGCACAATGTCTTCAGGGAAAACTTTGTGGTTAAGGTGTCCAAGCTACCTTCTGGTAAAACCAGGCCAGCCCACTCTTTCCCAAGGTGATATTGTTTTCCCCTCTGAGCCTTGTCCTGATGGAGGAAGTGCATTTACCAAGGAGTTTGGCCCACTCATCACCTTCCTGGGAGAATCATTCAGGGGGCATTAGGCTGCAAATGCTCGCAGCATCTGCTCTTCCAGGGAGCATACTCCCACAGCAGACGGCCTCTGTATTCTGTCTCTTTAGCCTATAGGAGCCATGCTCCATGTTTCCGTTGTTTGCCCATCCATTAGCTGACCTCTACCAAGGCTAAATAGTCCTCTGCTCCACTTAAAGAACCATGGGAATCTAGAGCCCATAAGCAAAGGGGCAGTGATGGAACGCAAATGCTCTGTTTTGCAAATGAGAAAAAGAAAGAACATGTTCATCGCGTGAGTAGTCCATTGACTGAGCTGGAAGCTGTGACCGAGACCAACGCTTTCCCTTTTGCCAGGATGAGTGTTTCTCAATGACTGACTATATCAACTCATGCGTCTCAAGACAACGCCAATCTGCTTTCCAGAAAGAGATTAAGAGGTTTACTGCTCTTTGCCTTCATGAAGGAGGGGGTAGGAAAGGATAGGAAACAGGAAAAATTAAGGGGGCATATGAACGGAAGGAGCCTGCTGCAGATTCTGGCAGAAGTCTTTTGTCAGCTAAGAGTCAATAAATCTAGAGAAATTAGAAAAATGTTCTGTGAAGGTATTTTACATAGGAATGCTTCTTTTACACAGATATCTCAAATACAAATATTAAGGTTAAGAAGTAAAGAGCCATCCTTATGACCTAAGTGTATATGACCAAGTAAGGTCTTTGTCCTGGTTTTTATAGTAAAAGACATGCCTTAACCTCCTATAACTCATGATTTTATGTTATCAGTTTATAATCCTTCCCAAAGCTGTTTAAGAACCTATGATATTATTAACACCATTCCCTACCCAAAACATTTCTTAGTGTCCCTTGAAACTTAATCTCAGATGCTCCCAAAGCCATAAACTGTGATTGTTAAGGCACTGAGTCTGCCTCTCTTGAGAAGCCCATACCCGTACTTTGGGGTACTTCCCTGAGAGTGTCCCTTCCCATCAGCCTTCACACTTGAATCTACAATAAAACCTCTCACAAAACTTCAGGTCTGCTTCATAAGGCCTTTTTCTCAAATTCTTTTCTTTAGCCAAAAATCCCAGCTCCACTTGAGCAATCTCTGTCTCTAAGAACTTACTCTCCGGGCTATTGCAGAGAGCAGCATAGAGCTGTGGCTTTGGCCCTTGCACCACTGCTTCTTGGGGAGGGAGGAGGAATTCTACAAGCCAGGCAGCATCTTGCATCCATTCTTCTTCTCCCATTATTGTCCCAGCAGCCTCACCCCCTGCGACTACCACTAATAACAAGGACAAGAAAGAGTCAGCATCAGCTCTGTTGTTTCTGAGGCTGTCTTCTTTAGGGCAAATTAGGAGTGTGAAGGATGGGTGGTTTTCAACCTATAGCTTCACCCAAAAATATCTGACTCAATTCCATTGGTAAAGGGAATGGGAATAAAAATGAGTTTTATATGAAAAGTCTCAAAGAGTGAAGGAGTCAAGACATGACCCAGAAGGAAGTAGTCACCTAGGGAGCCTTTCAATGCTGAAGAGTTTTTCCACCAACCACAGAACCAGGACAAAGGAACCAAGGTGGCCACAACATGCATCCTTCAACGGATGGCCAGGATCATAATCCAAATGGTTCTGCTTATCAAGAGGGGAATTACTACCATACACTGCAACCCCCAGAGGCGATAATCCTCCTCCCTCTGGCTAAAAAGCTTAAGTCAAGCTATGACATGGACAGCCTGCCTTGGGTGTCTGTGGATACTCTTTTTGTTGCTGAAAGCATCCACATGGTAGCCAGCCCTCACCCTTCATCTTTGCAGACTTCAGATGTGCATGCATGCTTTCTTGTTCTTATTTTAAAAAGCTACTCTTTCCCTATCTCCTAGATCGACATCTCTTCGTGTTCCTATTTCCTCTTCAGAAGTGGACAGCACTTCATTTTTGGAGCATTGGCCCCATTGAAAGTATTTTTTTAAAATGGTATCAGAATATGGAACATTGTTATTTTAAATTTTCTTATGAACTAGGGAAATAAAATAATAGGCACACTGAGAGCAGAAAAAAAAACTGATTTAGCTTCCAAACAGTTCAATCAGTTTTACTCTAAAACCAAAAATCAAAATCTGCCAGAGGTCCCACGCCCAATAACAACAAATTAAAAGGCTCACGTCTTCGCATTACCAGATTTGTCTGTGTTGCACTTTCTTTGGAGCTGGGGTTGAACCCAGAGCCACACACACGCTAGACAAGTGCTCTGCCCCACTGAGTTCTAATCCAGAGCCTCTCAGTGCTGATGGTAAAATCCTCCATATTTCGGTGCAAGGAAGAGCTATGGTCACCATCTATTCAGGATCCAGACGCCTGATCTGTGCGTACAAATACATATTTTTCGCATCCACAGAAACTCACATGTGAAAAAGAATATCACGCATGCAAACACACTGGCTGCTTCTGAAACTTGGCCCCGAAAGTTGACTATATTTTGCCACTGGCAGATGCTGTTGTTGTTGTTATCATAGGAGACGTCGGTATTTTTGCACATTTCAGGAAAGAGCGCTGAAACCACGAATGCTTTTGAAAACAAACTGAAAGTAATCATTTACATTCACGGTCCAGAATAAGATAAAAGCAAGAGATGGCTTTGTATATTGGCACTTTAATGAGGTGTCCTTTCTCTGTCGTCCTAAGCAAATGCACACAGTATGTGATTGGCTTTTCCAGTCGGGTCACCTTTAAGAGCCCAAGGATGGTGGTCGCCCCAGAATTCGTTGCTAGCCCTCACCAGAGATGTCTGCCTGTGCAAAACCTGTGACAAAGGACTGAAATGACAGCACTCTGACTCACTCCTACATTGTGTTTGTTTAGGAAGGTCCTAGAAATTGTATTTCACCAACCACATTCGCTATCAACACACAATTATCTGGCTTAATCATGTGGAACAGTGGCAAATTCACCTGGGGCTTAAGAACTAATGACATTCTCGTCTGAGCTGCTTTAGTGAAATGGCCTCGCACCTGAAGCAGGAACAGCAAGATTGCTCAAGAAAATTTGGTTTTCTGTTTTCATTTCACAGCATAGGGCCTCTGCTCAAATCAACAAACACTCCTGATTAAATAGCTGTGGTAGTCGACTTTTCTGCACCCGGCGTGCGTGGCTCAGAATGTACATGGAGCACCCCAACCTTTATAGGAAAGGAATTGCCTCTCACCCGCAGGAGACACATTGTCTTTTTGATGGCGGGAGTAAGTAAATAAATTGACATTGAATAATTTGGGTATGATCGCGGTCATTAGTGCCGATGACCCCTCTAGGGCTCAAGACAATGCCAGACCAGGGAGCCCCCTCGAGACACTTGTGAGCTCAGGTATATATTTTCATTTCCTCTGGCCATCTGCTACCAGGGCATTAACATTCTGCTTACTCCAGAAAAAAAAATCAGCCCCTACCCTTGGCCTTAAAGCCCCCGTGTGTGAGGCTCTGCAGAGTCACTGCTGACTTTGCGGCTAAAGCCCATGGAGTGGAGAGGCCAATTTTCAAAAGCCGTCAGTGGCAAGAAATTGAATGTATGGATCTCTGAAGGCTTGAAAGAAAGGGCCAGGGGAAATGTGCTTCCAGTATGGCTACAGAGAAAGGACCTTCCCTTAAAATAATGAATTAATTAAAATAATAAAATAATTCTCATTAGGATGCCAAGACAGACTGGAAGAACTACCAGCTCCTGGCTTCCCTCTGGGTGAACACTTGTTACCAAAGAACTTTTGTTTATCATTGTCTTCCTTATTGTAATCTTCTTATGAGCAAGGACTGTGGGGGCCACAACAATATTACCCTTGAACTATGCGTATCATGTGTATATGAAGCAAAAATACTTCACACTTAGACTGGGGTCTCATCCCTAATATACCTTTTTATTCAGGCGCAATAGTCCAACAGTCTGAAGAACTCCCCAATCCAAAGCAATTCTTGTCTCCAGTGTTTTGGATAATGCTCTCTAATGAAACCCAAAGCAGTAAAAGCATCCAAAAAAAAAAGAGTGAGAAAAATATAGTAAAGGTTAAGCATCAGCTTCTTGTGAACATGAGACAGAAAAATCACGCACATGTCAAGGCATGCCTGGGCCACAGAATGAGTTTTAGGAGACCATGGGTAATACACATCCTGCCTCAAAATAGGAAAATGTTAAGTGGAGCAGGGTGGCGGGGAGTGGCTGGAGTATGGCTCAGCATCAGGAACTGGTCTAGCATATTTGAGACCTAAGTTGTTGATAACCCACATAGAAATACACTGAGCAAAACTGAAGCTATCCCCGCTATACCCGCATACTGACTTTGAATATTAAACCTTAAGGAGGAGGCATTTTACTAGGAAGTCTCTTTGCTATTAATGAGTTAAAGAGTTTTGTTTGGTTTCCTTTAACCAAACGCCAAACATAACCCATCTTGGGGTAAAATGCCTACATATAGAGAAATTAAAACTAGAAGGTTCCAGACCCAGAGTGTGAAGGCCAAATTTTGACAGCCAAGGGAGGTTTGTGTGCTTCGGAGATAGACACTATTGTTACAGTTTAAGTGCTCTGAGGAAAACAAAAAGTGTAGCCAGTGCTCACCGTCAGCTCTCATTACATTATCCCCTACGGATCCCACCAGAACAAGGCTGCTAGTCTGGTCCACAGGAGCAGATCCTGTACTCATCAGGTAAAGGATGATGCTCTGGCTAGAGGGCGATGAATTACTGGATAATTTTCTTAATGAGCAGGTGCTTGTGCCATGAATGGTAGCAAGCACGTGAATACTTTCAGTCAGAGGAAATGCTGTCAGTTAAGGTCAAATGATCATGGAAAGTTAGGTTATAGCTTACACCAGCACCTTTTCAAGTATGTATCTGGGGTTTCTGAACAGAGAGTTACCTAGAGAAATTTAAATTACGCTCTTTCAAAACAGACTTCTCTCCACTAGGTGAGGATGGAATGCTTTACACTTTTGGAATCTATTCTGGAATCATTCTGCCCCCCCCCATCATCTTTCCTCCAGTCCTCCTTCTTGTCTGTCCACAAAGGAGACGGATGCTTGTCCCTCATCCATTAAATGGGCATACACGTTGCCAAGATACAGTCCTACCAGAAGAGGGGGCAGAAGGAGCTGGCGGTGACATTGTGCATCTTAGAAATGTCAGAAGCTACACCCATAGAGTCTCATCAACACGACTGCCTAAACAGGAGCTGAACAAGGGCAGCAGTAGATGAAGTGAACAAGAGAGAGCTGAGGAGGCCTGAACCCTACACAAGGAGCTCCAGTAAGTAAGGAGTCCCGAGACTGGGAGACGCAATCATCCCCAGGAAAGAGCACACCATTGGTTACCCATACCAAAGGTTCATCGCTGAAAACATGCATGCAAGTAACATTATACAGGCTCAGAAGGTTACTTTTAGGAATATATATGCATATACATGCATATTTACATATAATAGCAACTAATGAAAACAGAGGCCATCAATTTTGAAAGAGAGCAAGGAAAGGCATATGGGAGGGTGTGAGGGAGGAAAGGGAAGTAGGAAATGATGTGATTATATTATGATCTCAAAAAAAGGAAAATGTACTTGCGAAGGGTCTAAACATAAGAGTTTTGGTTTTGCCTTCTCAGAAGGAGAGAAACAACACCCAAGTGGAGGGAAGAATTCATTCACACATCTACACATGGATTCACCATCTAGTAATTACTGCTTTGTTAGCCACTGAAGATGGAGTATTGAAGAACACTATGTGAATGTTGTTGGTGTGGATGAGAAGTCCACCAGAGGCAACTTACAAATGCTCAGCTCAGAATGGTGCTGAGGGACGCGCAGGAAAGGAAGAGATTGTGAGACTCAGTGTGCCGAGAATGTCAGCCCTCACTAGGCAGCTGACCCTTAATCACAGACTCCAGGAATGGAACCACCAGGGGAGCCATGCACATAAGGAAGGAGGTGAGAGCTTTAGAGGCCCGAACAAAGATGTTCCCTGTTCTGGTGTATTTCACATAGCAAAAGGAAACCAGCATCCATGATTTTACAAGCTAAAGAGCACTTAGGATGAGCACTCCAACTAAACCCTGACTGTTGTCCCAGAGCCAGCCTGCAAACCCAAATGGTGAAGCCAGGGCAGTGCCTACTTTGCTGAATTCTGACTAGACTCTTTTCTCACAATTTCACAGGCTGTTTCAGGACCACCCTGCAGCCATTACTAAACCGATGGGACAAAGGGAAAGAAGCAGTCCAAATCTTATTGCAAAATAACAAAGGAAAGTCTGAAAAAGAAAAAAATGATCTCCCCAAGTCTATGTTTGTCTCTGGGCATGCCAAACTATTTCTTCCCCTTCTCCACACGGTCCAGCAACTGAAATGATCACTCTTCCTCCTCAAAATGAATGTGTCTGCCAGTTCTTGAAGCAAGCTGATTCCCACTAGCTTCCATAAAATATTTGTTTAAAATGGCTCGCTAAACAAGAAGCGTTTTCCTTATCTGTAAATTTCCATCTCATTCTGGAAAGTTTCAAAAAGAATCTCTGATTTGTAGTCCGATGGGGCAATACAATGCTCCAGATCACCAGTGCTCCAAAGCATCTTCACTCTCTAGCTACCCTAACATATTTCACCTGCAAACCAGCACTGGGGATTTGGTCAGCTAAATCAGCTCTGTCACACATGCACAGTGACAATAACTTATACACAAGAACAGGGAAGAGCAAATGGCTGCCACGGCAGTCAAACTCTGAGTGAAGAACGCAGCGAAATCTAGACTAAGCTTGCCTGTTGTAACGGCTGGGCAGTAAGAGCAAATCCCAAATGTGGTTTCAGTTTTCCTCAGATCATCCATCAGCTAGGTATAGATGGTCTCTAGCTCTTCAGTTTCCTTGAGCAAGAGAAATACCAAGTGAACTGCTGTAATTAAAAATTACTTAAAAAATAAAATAGACAAAAGCCAGGTGGCAATAGCACACACATTTAATCCCATCACTCAGGAGGCAGAGGCAGACAGATCTCTGTGAATTCGAGGCCATCCTGGTCTACAGAGTGAATTCCAGGACACCCAGAGCTGTTACACAGAGAAACCCTGTCTCAATCAAAAAATAAAACATGAAGATGATAACAAAGTCTCCACCTGCCTGAGAAGAAACGAAGCTAAGAGAACACTTCACAAGGAATAAAGAAAAGATGTTCTCTGAAAACTGGGGGCCAAGGCCGTGTTCATTTTGCAGACTCTGCCACTCACGAGTAACCTCTACAGCCCCAGCATGTACTCCAAAATAACCTCGTGCCACAGCCAGAAACGTTCGCTGTCTCATGTTGTTGACAAAATGTCTAACTCTGAGATTATTAACGGTGTACTGTGACTGGTACAAACGTGATCAGTCTGACATGGCTTCCACGGTAACAGAGGAAGCCAGACGGACAGGGTTTGAACACCATGGAAGGATACAAGTGACTACTCTTCAGAAAAGTGTAAGAAGTGCCTCTTCCTGCACATCACCTAAGCAGCTGGTGACAAGAGCTGAACTGACACCTGGGTTCGCTGTCCCATTGCTGAACACTCTGATTCATGACACGAGAAGAGAGTCCCACGGAGCTGATTTTTTTTAACAAGCATTTAAGACATACTTCCTAGCGGACAGGTGAGAGAAACTGCGTCACTGAGACCAGAGGAGCCGCTAAGGAGAATAAAGCTGGAGGTTAACACCACCCGACCTATGTCACACTGGAGTAAGAGACTGGCTTCCTGTCCCTGTCAGTCCAGCTCAGACAATGAGAAGAGAACTTCTGGGTTAGATCCAGAAGTTTCGGTAAAGGTTTAGTGAAACTAAAACTCTCCAGGTGACTCCAAATACTCAGTGAAAACTGACGGAGTTTCCTCTCAAGTCCCTAATCCAGTGGGATCACCCACCTGCCTGCCTCGGGCAGACTTTGGAGTCAAATCATGAATAAAGCTCATGGGAACTGACTTGAGGGCCATCCCATGAGCTGTGTATTTTCTCATATGACTTAGCAGACCATAATGTTTTAATAGGCTGCAGTAATGTTTAAAATACTTTACACACGTAGTATGAAGACACACAATCTATCCTTTTTTATAGTATGTGCTTTATTGAATCAAGGCCTTCACATGAAATCATAGTATCCAATAGATGCTTAAGAATATTCTTGTGCTGTTATTAAACAATATTATACTATACGGTAACAGTTAAAATGGGGTTGTATTATTGTGGCCAGTCAGAAAACTTTACCAAAGCTGAGAGATCATTTGAGATAAAATATATAGCTGTGGGTTAAGTTACTGCTGGGAGGATAGAGGTGCCTCAGGGATTAGGAACAACATTGGCTGCTCTTCCAGAGGACACAGGTTCAACTCCCAGCGCCCATGTCGCATATATAAGCAGTGTGTAACCCCAGGAATCTAATACAGCCTTCTGACTTCCACGGTCACTGCATGCACATGGTACACAGACATACATGGATGCAAAACACACATATGCATAAAGTTTAAAAACATGTAAAACTATTGCTGGGAATAATAGTAGAGGAATTCTGCGTCCAGGAAGTGGCAGAGTTTAAAGCAGGCCTAATAGTAATACTAAAGACAGATTAGTATTTAATTCCTCACTCATAAAGAGAAATTTTCACATAAATAGCTAAGCTTTAATTTTTTTGCATCATGCCCATTTAAGTAGTACAAATATCCAACGGCATCCACTGTATACTTCCCACCTTCTTCCCTGTTACCAACCACAAAGCTAACTGAGTGTCACACTAAATTATGATTTTGCAGAAACAAAAACGTCAGTTCTGTATTTCCAGGTGAAGAACTATGTTTGCTTCCACATTTTAACTTCTTAGTTCTTATTTTATTGAGCATGAGGTCATACTATCTAAACCACTTTTACTGAAACAATGGTATTAGTTTTGAAAAAATCCATTTATATATTTAATATGATCATTAATGAATGCATAAACTTGATGTTGTACTACAAAATCTAGTGCTGGCAAAAGGTAAAAAAAATGCCAATAGTTTCTTGATATTAAAAGTAGATAGGTTGTTTCTTGCAAAGACTGGACATTCCACTTGGTAAAATGTGAGGACTTGGGTCACCAAAGGGCATGAACATAGATATCAGATATGCTTCGCTGTATTTACAGACAAATAAATAACAAAAATATCTAAGTACTATAAAAGGCCAGGAGCAGTTATGGCCAGGAACTGAGATCATAGGTTATTTGTAGACTGGTGATTTTTTAAAATTAAATCTGCATTAGGCGAATAAAAAGCTTCCTTTTCATGCATACAGTCTTAAGTAAGGGGTTATGGAAAGATGAATCTTGTGAGCTATATATTATTCTTAAATAAAGGGTTACAGACACATATTATGAACTGATTTTTATAAGCAAAAGTGAAACAATGCTTTAAAACATAAATTCATGCAAAGACTAAAATTTTAATAGTAACTGTCTCTGGGCAATGAGATTACAAATCACTTTCTTAATGTTTTCTTTGTTATATGTAATATGCACCCAGGAGTCCACTGTTGTTTATTGCCTTTGACTCTGAGCAATATTGTCTAATTTGAAACTCTTTTCCTTAGAAAGTCAGAAGCCATATTATCTCTTGGTCATTGGCATACGTAGGAAAGGACCTACATTCCCCAAGTCAGATGCAGACAAACTGTCTCTTCCCTCTTTCCCTCTGCTGCCCTAGATGCCTGTTCTACTTGCTTGCTGCTCATGTCAGCTTGCCTGCAGCCCTGGGAAGGGCCTTGTGCTAGATACGTGTGGTTCCTGCACACTCAGTCTCCAGACCCAGTACATGATCAGATATGACAGTTATGAATGGATATGGGCGGACACTGGGAGAGGAGGACCAAGTGGACAGGAGGAGGAAGGTGGAGACGGGGAGGACTACAGGGAGAGATGGATAAATGTAATAAGGGCCATTTGAGGGAGAGTACGGAAGCCTCAAACAGCAGAAGGTCCCTAAAATATATACATACATGATTTAAACGACCGCCAGTCACCAAATATTGGGGAAGATAGAGCCCCAACAAGACTTTTCTTGCTACCAAATGAAGTTGCTGGCACCAGGAATAACTTACAACTAATTTAGTTGTTGGCCAAAGGGGTCCAACGGGAACTGATGAGCAACCCGGGTTGTTGTCAAGACTATAGGTTGTTCTCCACAACCTGACAGCAAGACCCCATTGCTGAAGACAACACCCACACAGCTCACTGAACTTGAAGAAGTCAAGCTGGTAACTACATAGAGCCTTCCCCCTTGTTCCAGTGTTTTTGGTACAGGGAGGTACTCTTCATGCTATCAAAGGAGAAACATTAATCCCAACCCATCCACAAACCCTTTGATCCACAATGGTGTCCTGCCTGCGAGATATACTAGGGAAATAGTGGCACAAAGCTTGTGAGAGTAACCAATCAATTTATGATTTGACTTAAACCCAAGTCGCAAGATAAAAGCTCATACCCAATACTACTTGGGTGACCAAGAACCTGTGAGCAGATGACCCAAGGGCCTAGGGAAATATCAAATACTACCACTCTAAAAAACAAACAAAATATGCAGCAATAAAATGATACCTGATGATATTCCACTATACTCATAGATCCATGCTTCACTCGGCCGTCATCAGCCTCTGCATTATATATGACCCAGTTCAGAGACCCATAGCCAGACATTAGGCAGAGAGCAGGAGATACTCATTAGGTTGAGCAGTGGTTCTCAACCTTCCTAATGATGTGACCCTTCAATAGAGTTCCACATGTTGTAGTGACCCCCAGCAATGAAATTATTTTGTTGCTACATCGTAACTGTAACTGTGCAACCCCCAAAGGGGTCATGACTCACAGGATGAGAACCACTCACCTAGCCCTAAATGGCATGTCTCCATCAAAGCCCTCTCCTCCGTGATCAGGGAACTCCGGAAAGAGGGAGGTGAGAGAAATATAGGAATCAGAGGGGATAGAGAGCACCGAAAAAACAAGGCCCTCTAAAACATGATTGATTAACATATCACTTACAGAGACTGAGGCAGCATGCACAGGACCTGTATAGATCTGCACAGATGTGGTCCTGGATTTGAAACAAGAAGTGGAGACATGTCCCATTTGCAAGCCAGAACCTATTTTCAATGGGTAACCACATACAAAGGAAACGTTAGTTGCCTCCAAGAGAAACAGCTCAAAAAGAAAACAAGCTACGTTTAAGGGAAGGGCTGCATGCCCAGCAGTAAAGGACCAACAAGAAAACGTACTCAATGGCATCTTTGGGAGTTTCTTGTCTCAGAATTTCATGACCGGGCTTGTCCTTAATTTTTAAAATTTTATCTTATTATTTTTATTTTATTTTACTTACATGCTTTTCTTTTATTCTACGGGTCTTTTGAAATATATTATGACTTCCAGGTTAGTGGTTTTATGGGATTCCTGAGTGTGTGGGCCAGTGGCTCTCTACTGCCCCTTCTCTTGCTCTTTTTTCCTTCGCTTTGTTTTGTTTTGTCCAATTCCAATGTGTTAGATTTGGGTTTCATCTTATTATATAGTATTTTGCTATTTTAATTTTGTTGTTATCCCATAGAAACCTGTTTGCTTCTTAATGAGACACAGTAAGGGTGCAGATCCAAATGGGAGGTGAGTTGGCGACGAGCTGTGAGGAATAGGGGGGAACTAGAATCAGAATATATTATGCAAGGAAAAAAATCTCTTTTCAATGAAAAGGAAAAGAATCACATCAGTATTTGAAGACACCAAATTTGGGAGGACTTTGTTATAAGGCAAAAGAAAATTAATCGTCCCGATTAAAAAAAACATGGTTGCATTCAAAGAAGGAGTCTGACTTTATTTGTTAGTTTCTTGTTTTCTTGTTTCTTTCCTCCTTCCTTTTCTTTTTTACTGTCTTGTTTTTTTTATCAGAATCACAGAGTTGAAAAGAGTTACTCAGGATGCCAAGAACCCCCCCCCTAGTGGCTTTGGCTAGTAGTATATGTACATCCCTATTTTCTGCTTCTGGCTTCACTAGACTCCTATTTGTTTTTTCCTACTGCCAATAGTTATTAAGAGATAGACAATGCAAGATTTTTGAGCAGAGAGTCCATGTAAAGACAGGATTCTGTGCTTCTGAAAGAGTTCACCTACCCACTGGCGTTGCTTTAACAAGAAAACTCCCTGTGTTTTTTAAGGCATCATTGGGGGATAATTTAGAATTTTGCAGGGAGATTTTTTTTAACCTTGAAATTCTTCATCATAGAGCTAGTATAGCAGCCTGGAGATGGTGTGCAGCTGTAACCTCAGCTTTCTAGGGGCTGATGAAAAAGAGGTTCACTATGAGTTTGAGGTCAGCCAAGGCCACATGAGACCCTGTAGCCACAACACTCACATGCACACACATTTATTATATATACATGTAACAATGTGTGCATGTGTATGACAGATAGATGACAGCATCAATTGCTTAGCAAATAGTATAATAAATGGATTAGGTTCCCCAAACACTGAATGTGTCATCTGATCCTTGCTCGAGCTCTGCTCAGAGGTCCAGAATTGGAATCTTAAGATGAGGAGGAAATGATGGGGAGCAGTGGTGTAGGAGGTCTGTATTTGTATTGCTTTCATTGGTTGAATAAAGAAACTGCCTTGGCCTTTTGATAGGGCAGAACATAGATAGGCGGGAAAAAGAGAACTGAATGCTGGGAGAAAGAAGGCAGGCAGAGAGAGCCGCCATGGAGTCACCAGAATCAGACATGCTGAATCTTTCCAGGTAAGCCACGACCTCATGGTAAACACAGATGAATAAAAATGGGTTAGATCAAGATGTGAGAGTTGGCCAATAAGAGGCTAGATATAATGGGCCAGGCAGTAATTTAATTAATACAATTTCTGTGTGGTTATTTTGGGTGTAAGCTAGCTGGGACCAAAAGCAGGCTCTCTCTCCCTCAGCAGAGCAGGAGGAGACCTATGTGACTAGGCATCTAAACGGAGGTGCGCAAGCATGTCCCATCCTGAACTCAAAGAGCAACACTCCTTACAAAGAGTCCCAGAGCATGCAATACTTACCACTGATCCCAGATTCCATACAACATGCCTGAATCAGGAATAATATGGTAATTTTCACAGTTACAGAGTGGAAAATATTTATAGTGTAGCAGCTGAATGTGTCTTTATTTCACATTCTAAGAATCACGCCGCCACACGACGGAAGTAAAAACATTTTGAATAAGATGTGGGCAAGCCCCAGAATCCCTGCCTCCGAAGCAAGATAGCTTTTTGATAGAAAACACGCTCCTCGTTCTTCAGGGTTGCTAGCCTATGGTGAGCTTAATTAAAATCAATGGAGAAAAAAATTGAATACTAAGAAGAACTGTTTGGGCCTCATGAAATGTAAATGAGTCAAAATATGAAATACCCAAATAACCTTGGGTCACGGACTTTGTGTAGTGATCACCTTATTGATCCATTGAAGGATGTCTTTCTTCTTTTCCTCTCTTCCGCCATCCCTGACAGAATTAGGATTCGATAAGGCCTCCAGATTCAAGCTGGAAATCCCACGTTGTCTCTATTGGCACACACTGTCCCCATCTTTCAGTCACTTCCTCTTATATTTCTCTATTAGGGCTCCCCCTCCCCTGTCTGTCTCCTTGCCCCTGTCTTCACACCTTCACAGGAGCAAACAAGCCAGAAATCTGCAGGAAAGGATTGGACTCTCCAGTGGCCTGGAACTGAACTTGTCCCTTAATTCTAAATGTGAAGAAAGTGCACATTTCTTCCTTCTTTCTCATCCAGACACAATTTCATCTTGTGCACATGTAACTCAAGGTCATGAAGAAGGAAGCCGAACTGCAAATGCACCGTGCCCAGCCCTCATTTATTCTAAGGTCATCCACTAGCAAATATACAATTAGAAAAAACAGTTGAAAACTGCACCCCTGCCCTTCCTCACTGGGTCCTTTAGCATGTGACTTTGGAATTCGCACCACGCACACACAAAAACAATACTTCCTTTAACTCTCCTGCTTTCATTGATGTCGGATTGTCAGGTTCAAGTTTGGGAGCCAGTGGTTTAGCGTTTCAACCTTACATCCCCTTGGTCAATTGAAGATGCTCAGACTAGGTTGTGGAGGATGAGTGACGTAAAGAGAAGAAGCATGCTGCCTTTTCTGTGCAAGTGGAAGCATGTAAGATAGCCATTCCTAAAGTGATGAGTCCAAGCCAGCAGAGCCACCTAGTCTCCCTAGAGCTGTCCTCAGACTCACAGCCACCAGATGCTTCTTGTCAAGGGCTGCTGAGGGTTTTGTGGTTCCATTGCACACCATCATGATGGCAGGAGATAACTGACGCACCCATGCGCAGTTCACACTCTCTGGGAAAGGAGACATAGGTAAGAAAATGATTCGGGAAGTAAGTTAGTGGGGTGTGTGTGTGTGTGTGTGTGTGTGTGTGATAAAAAGACCCAGTTGGTATTCCTCTGTCTCGACAATTAAAGGTCATATCGATTTCTCTGATTATTGGGTAACTTCCCCACAGAAATGCATTCGTCTGCTCCCTTAACAACTCTCTGTCAAACAAGTATGGCGTCCTTGACACCGCGGATGTGAAGGTGAGTCAGCTGGACAGAACCGAATCTGTTCCTAAGACTACTTTCCCCCCTCGCTAACACGTTGTGAGACGCCCTTGATAAATGACAGCTATGCTGGAAACATGAAGTGGTGTTTCTCTGCAGTCATCAGCTATTAGACTTTGTAAATACTAGTCTCAGCTTAATCATCTATTAAACATGCTCCAAGTCAAAAGAGAGATGGGATTTGTGTATTCCCCAGTCCCTCTCGTCACACCTCAAGGGACGGGCTCCCTTTGAAATGTGATACTCTTGACACTGGCTGTATGGAAAAGTGAAGCGCATGTCACTCAGTGGGTGCCAGGGACCTATATTGTGTGCTACTGTTGGTTACAGAATTTTCAATATTCCCTTATCCTTTTCTGCTCCTATGTATGGCAGCTTATAGCTGTGGTAATCATTTCCTGTGTTTGAAAAAGAGATGAAAGCATCCATGGATGAAAGCAAGTTGGATTTAATCTCCTTCTCTCCCATCCAGTGAGCGGTACTGATCATTTTCAAAAAAAAAAAAAACCAAAAAACCAAAAAAAAAAAAACCCACAAGACTTAAGCTCATTTTTGTCATGAAAAAAACTAGTTTCATAATAATCAGATGGGCAATTCCTAGTGTATACAATTCTAATATAATTACCAGGAGGAAATGTAGAGGGAGTTGCAGGTTGGAGATAAAGAAAAGCCTGTGAATTTTGTATTAATGTCTCAGACTCTCTTATTTGTGCAAGTAATCAATCTTTCGGGGAGAAGAATAGTAATTCTTTGTGGGGAAAAAAATGACAAGAGTCAGAGGAAGAAGAAAGATAATCTGAGTTCCATTCGGTACACAGCAGGTCAGCTGTGATTGACAAAGCTCATCACAAAACTCTGGCTCACGGAGTAATCCCAGTAGCAGAGTCTCATTTACAGCCAGAGCAGTGTTAATGACATGTTTAACAGCTGCTTGTTGACGTTCGGAATCTGCATTAACCCGCAGAGCAGTGAACAGAGAAATGAGGGAAAGTCTTGAAATCAGGCCTTCGTTACTCTGACAGGCCAGGTGAAAGGCTTGCCTGGAGGTCGTCAGCAGGCAAGTAAGAGGCTCAGAAGGCAGAGGGTTCAATTGCATGGAAGGGCCATCTCGGGGATGACAGGGTCTGATCAATAAACACAGAGGGCTACAGAGGCAAACCCCCACATGTTCAACTCGAACAGTGAGACGGGAAAGTCAGGCAAGCAGCATGAAGTCATAGCTGGAGACATCAAATATTATCCTGGCTTCAGAGTTACCGGAGAGCAGCTCAGTGTTGGATCCAGGGGAGGCTATAGCATTGGGAGGATGAAATGATGTTGTATGCGCGGACTTCTTTACCCCCGGGGAATAGTATTTATTCATCTCAGCTGGAAAAGCAATGGAGTACAGGAATCATGGCTTATATTCTAGACTTATTAGAATCTTACCGAGTTAGCACTGAAGAATGACTAGGTGTTTTTCTCCAAGGACAGCTCTCAGTAGTGACTCGTGTGTTCTGTGGAAGGGAACCTCTAGCCTGGCACGGGAAGAGGACATCTGTCATTCTGAGCAAAGAACAAAAACAGAGGAAGAGGCAGGGGATTTACAGGGTAGAGTTCCAGTCTTTCTACATTTAAAGTAACAACCTCTAGCATTTTATGTGAGGCCCTGTGTTTTTATTTAAACAATGGGAATGATACGTATCTCATAAAGTAGCTATAAGGATTAAAATAAACACCTACGAGCCCTGCACCAGTGAACCCTCCATAAAAAGAAAGAAAGAAAAAAGACCATCATTCTTACCAGAGTCAGTCACTATCAGAGGCTTAGATAAAAGCCCCAATCTAACCAGAGGACGCATTAGCATACATTGTCACTAAAATGCTCCTGCTCTTTGCTAGAAGGTTAGCTCTGCTAAACCACTTTATTTTCCTCCTTACCATGGATTTAGAGCATTTATAGCAAATGCTGAAATTCATCGTCTAGAACATAATAGCTGCTCAGAAAGCATTTGGGAATGAACACACCTTCTGTACCAACCTGACCTTTTGCTTTTCTCAAAATCTGCATTTGCTTCTAGTGACGCCGCGGTCCCTGGATTTTAAGGCTGTAGACCTAAGTGCTCTACTCCATCATTTTGCATTGGGACCTACGCCCTGAGAAAGTCTGCCTTGTCCTAGGCAAAGCAAGTTGAAGCACGAGTGTGTCCTGACATTGCGGTTTCTCACTGTGTGAGGTGCTCAGGCCAAGGGCTCATCAGGCCATGGAATCTGGTGCTGGTTTCATTATCAAAGCAATGCTCACAAGTCATTCGTCTGCTAAGTCATTTTGCTTTTCATCTTTTCATTTCTGAGTAGCTCTTCCAAAGATGTGCTTTGCAGTCCCATCATCACGTGACGTCGCTTGGAAATAACAATAGTTCCTTGAGCAAAGCAACAAGTTGACTAAGTGATATCTGGGGTACTTACCCTCTGTCCAATAAGAGGGACTGGAGTGGGGTCACGTGGCACCGACAATGATGCTTCTCAGGGGAGCAGGGTCCTACCAGAGAATCCAGGAAACCAACGGGAGAACAAAGTGTTATGCAAGAAAGCAGAGGGACTCTAAGAACAGAGGAGTGAGAAAACAAGCAATTGTGTAGCATTTTCAAATGTCAGCCTAGAGTCTTACTTGCTATTCCTCACAATCTTACAGCATGAGTAACAATTGCATGGCAGTCATGCATTGCATAATAGCAGGGCTTTATTCTGAAGTACATCATCATGTAATTAAGTTGTGTAAAAGTAACATAATATGCTTGCAGAAACCTAGATATTATCGATTACTGCCTAGCTTAGGCTCTGTGACAGCCTGTAGCGCCTAACCTATAAAACTGAACCACACAACACCATGCTGAACGCTACGGGTAACTGTAACATGATTTTAAGTACTCTTATATCCAAACATGGCTATACATAGAGAAAGCATTTTAAAGTACCAAGAGACAGGGATATCTCAGCCTCATCATAATGCTATGGGCCCATCATCATATGAGATCGTTGACTGAAAACTGTGGCGCTGTGACTGCATTCCCATGTTCTGAAGGAAAATAGAAATGCTCAAGACAAAAGGAAAGCCCATTGTGGTTTATTCTCCCAGAGCCAGCGGGATGGGAAAGGAATACCCGTCTGAAGTCCTTTCCACCTGGGACACTAGGTTCCTCTGACCTGTAGTTTTGCTTTTTGAGTTTTCACTTATGCATGGCCAAGCATGTTCTGAAAGTATTAAATGAAATACTCTAAAAATAAAAACTTTTAGGTTGTAAACAGTATGTCATCTTGTGTCTATCAATGAACTCTCCTGCAACCCTCTCCGTCTCTGTGTATTTCTATACGGCCTACCCACTCTTAGTCACATGGTTAATATCTTGGCCATCGTATCAACATTATAGTAGTAAATGCTTATGTTCAAAGTTACCCTTATTTCATTTATCATTCCCTCTAAAATAACTAATGCTGGCAGTTGGAATATGCCAGAGAAGCTGGGATATGCTTCCTTGGAGCAGTAAGGAAAAAGTTCTCAACTTTGTAAGCAAAGAAAAATAATGGTTGAGGTTGGGATACGAATACGTACCCTACCTGTGAAATTTCATCCTTCAAATGTCACTGCAAGAAGTCATGACTGCAGAGGATGTTAAATGCTGTGTCATTCCCTTCCCTCCATCTCATCAGATGAGTCCAATGTTATCACACAGCCATAGGAAGACAGGGTGTAATATAGCAAGCTATTCTGAGAGGACCTGCATTCGTGTGTCTGTCATCACTGTTGGTTGCCATCGCTGCTGTATTTCATTACTAGTTCCATTAATGTCCTGCTTAATTCATAAGTTATCCTTTATTGTACATATGGCAGGCAAACAAACTGTGTATCTATTGTTTGGTACCATCCTGCGGTTCCTGTCACTCACTAAGCATTGTAGAACAGATCCCCTATAGAGGATACAATGAACACTAATACAGGATAAGTTGCCTCAGCCAGTAAGGCCTATTGGTGTTAATATTCAGAAAACAGGAAGAGTCATGGATGAAAATTTGGAGGTCTCAGAATATAGACATGGATCTCTCTTTGCCACAGAAAGTATCTAGTATCTGAAACATCCCAACACCTTCACAGGACTCTACCACTGTAGGCAACACCTAATGTGTTTCTCTATTTTGCATTTAGGTAATAAGTTCAAAGATCTAGCCATGGCCTCTTATAAACAGTTCACATGGCCGGAAAATCACTTGACTTTTTTGGTGGCATGCAGAAGAGGTAATTAGACATTCCTAAAAGTCTGAGCGGCGCCAGGATTTGACTTGGCAAAACTCCTTTCTTTGACTTTGTGATCCCTTCCCTCCACCACTTCCATCTGCCCATGGTCATCACATCCTTTTGGAAACTCTTAAAATGTTTTACATGTAAACAGATTTGACTCACATTTTTTCCATACATATATACTTATTGTCATATAAGTAAATGCTTACTTTACACATGCATCTGTATGTGTCTTTTAAAATTTGTCCCTGGAGTTCTGTTCCTCATTCTTTCATGAATAGTACCTAGGGATATGTGTTTGGGGTCTCCTGTGAGTCCTCTATGCTCCAGCATACTGTCCACCAACTGTGGCCTCTCTCTCAGCATTAAAGTATGGAGTTCCTCCTCTCCAATACATAAAGAATGTTGAGGACTTGGCCTGTTTTACAAAGAGACTATTTTCCTAATATATATAATATATATGTGTATATATGAAATGACAGCTGTTTCAATTTTCTGGTGTTGTGACAAAACACAATGACTGAGGTAATCTACAAAAAGAAACATTTGACTGGAGATTTATAGGTCCAGAGGATTAGAGTTTGTTCCTCGTGGTAGATATCATAGCAGCAGGCATGCATTCTGCTAGCGTAGTAGTTAAGAGCTTATGTTCCAATCCACAAACAGAAAACAGAGAGAGAACACTAAGAATGACATACGCTTTTGGAACCTCAAAGTCCTCCATTGAGCCCACAGCTCCTAATCCTGCCCTAATAGTTGTACCAACAATGGACCAAGTATTCAAATATCCGAGCCTGTGTGGGCTGTTCTTTCTTAATCTCCTTTTGAATGAATATGACCGAAGTTCATCCCGGAAAGCTACCCTAGGTGTTTCCTCCATGCCATCCTCTCATTCAGGATCAGCACGTTAGACTCAAGATGAGATGGCATTGAGCCAAGTGCCCCTACTCAAAGAGCTCACAATCTAGTGGAAAACACAAAAGGTGATTTCAAAAGAAGTGTAGGGGTGACCTGGTCCAGGTCTTATCTCATAGAGGGTAGTGATGGAGTCTATTACAGGCCAGGGATGCTTTCATTCTCACACATCCTCCCGGAAGCCTCGCGCCTGATGAAACAGCTAGAGAAGGAAGGTGCGTACTAGGGAAACTGATGGAAGGCTTATTGGTAGGTAGATTTGGGAACTCCAAGGTGAAAACAAATCACACCTACCAACAATCAGCTTATGATTAGTTCTTTTTTTTTTTTTTTTGCCACTGTGGAAATCCAGCTTATTCTCAACATTTATCCAAACCTTAAAATACGTTAATTGTGCTCAAACATTTCTGTGGCCTTCAGGAGCCCTGATTCTTCAGCTTTTAGTATGGAGTTAATTTAGAACATAAGTTTAATCATGAAGCCATCATGTCCAAAATAGCTGTCCCAAAGTCCTCTCTAAGCCAAATTTTTTCAGTTTCTTTGGAAAATGTACTGCTAGTATAGAGCCTAAAAATACGTGTTTTCCCACCTCGCTATGAAAATTTCATGCTACTCATGTTCATTCAGACTGGAAATCGCTATAAACTTCGTACACCAAAGCATACTTGCTCACCCAACTAAGCTTTGTTTTCAGTACTAGAAAAGAATAGGTTTCTCTCAAGAGTGAAAGATCAGTGCTGGATTTCACTTCTCCTTTTGTTTGTTATGATGGATAATGTATGAAGTGTCTGAAGATATTTTTTTTCTGCTAGAACATACTTCATTTGATTTTTTAACTTTTATTTATTTTCAATATATTTTAAATAAAATATATTTATTTCACTTCCCCATTCCCGTCCCTCCCTCTAACCTTTTCTATATGTTCCCTCATTCTCTCAGATCAATAGCCTCTTTTTCTTTGATTACCATTGTCACACATAGGTAGATGTGCATAAAAAAAACCGCTAAATCCATTTTTGTTACTTGTATATATATTGTTTCAGGACTAACCAGTTTGCACTGGGGTGCTCATCTCTCAGAGAGGTTAATTCTCCCTCTTTCTGCATCATTGGTTCTTTGTCTAGGAGTGAGTGTCAGATTCCTCTTTTTCCAGAGTAGCATGTCCATTATCATTGTCATTGTTCAGGTCTTGTTTAGATAGCCATTTCTTGGAGACAGTTTCACAGCAGACTTCCTGGTTCTCTGACTGTAACAACCTTTCCACTCCCAATTCTGAATCTTAGGTTCAGAAATTATGCTCTAGATATACGTGTTCCAGCTGGGCTTCCCAGGATCTCTTGGTCTCTATATTGGACCAGCTGTTGCTTTGTATCCACCCTATCCATCTCCATTACTTGTTAAGAAAAGCTCCTTTTATTGTGGTTGTGGTTTTTGTTTTGATTTTTGTGTTTTGAGACAGACTCTGTTCATAGCCCTGGCTGTGCAGGAAGGAATTCATTATGTAGACCAGACCTGGCCTTGAACTCCCTGAGATCTGTCTGCCTCCAGAGTGCAGGAATTAAAGGCAGGAGCTACCATGCCTGGCCATGAGAGAACCTTCTTTAGTGAGGGGTGAGAATGATGCTTATCTATGGGTGTAAAGATAAGCTTTAGAATGTAGATGGGAATTAGGCTGGTCTGGAAAAGTGGTGGTAGTGGGTTCTCTTTTAAAATTCATGATCTCACCAGCTCCAAATAGTTGGCAAGGGTTCTATTGTTAGGCATGACTCCCTCATATTGAGTGGATCTGGAATTCAACTAGATAGTTATTGGTTGCTGCCAACATATGAATGCCATTATTGCACCTTTAGAGATATCTTGCCATGCTAGTCATTGTATTCATAGGCATCACAGCTGGATAGAATAACTGATTTTTTCCTCTCACTAAAGATGACATAAGTGCCAGTCCTATTTTAAAAGTTTGGCTTCATGTTTCCAAGTGAGAATTCACTGGTAAATGAGGGCTATGTGTAGTATACTGGAGTGTTGCTGATTTGTTTGAGGTGAAGATGGAACAAATGGGACATTGAGAGGATGCCATCTATACGCGTGTCATGGCGGGGTAGTTTACCTATGCAAGCTAACAATGAGGTGCCTTATAGCTGTGAACAAAGAGACCTGGACGTTGCGCAAGTTCTGCTCAAAAACATGGCAAAATCTAGTGACCTCATAGATTAAGAAAGCACATGGCAGTTTTGATTCTCAAACACATCAATAGGGTAGTCATGAGACAACAGAGTGGGGAGGAAGACAATGTTGAGCTATTATGTGAAAATTCACTTATGTTCTCAGAAAAAGTTCAATCCCTTTAACATCCAAACCCACTCCTTATTGAAGCATGATTAATAAAATCTCAGAGGCAGATATTGGGGTTCAACCTGAAGACCAGAAAAGAAAAGCACTGGCTCTTACCTCCCCCTTCAGTGCTAAAATGGTGATCCCGCCTCCAGAAAACCTCAGAATCAGATTGAAATTGAGGGCCATTGCCTCCCGTTTTATAATCCTCTCTAGTTCTGGGATTAAGGGTGTGCACCACTATCACCTGGTTTCTATGGTAAACGAGTGCGGCTACTGGGATTAAAGGTGTGTGTCATTGCTGCCTGGTCTGTAAGGCTCTCCAGTGCTGCTGGTTTATTTTTTTGATCTTCAGGCAACCCTTATTTATTAAAATAGAAATGAAATGCCACTATATATTATCATGAGAAGTTTTAAGAATTTCTTAGGCTACCATAGTGAAATCAATGCTATTATCTAAATAATCTCCTTTAACTTTAAGCTCCAAGTACTCAATCAAATCTTACTTCCTACTTATTATGATAGAAGCAATGATGGTGTGATGAGCTTTTGTCGATGACTATAACCAGCAATGTAGTTTCCAGGTTGAAACTCTTGGATTTTAAGCATGACTCAGCACCCCCTGACCCATTTGCTTTGTTAATGCTGGGAATAGTGCTGGCAAGGCAACTGGCTCCTTCACTGACCAGCTCTTGCTCTGACCCCTTGCTGACACTCAATGGATGTTCAGTGTCAGGGTTTTAGTGAGTATGGTAGTTTGAAAGAAAATGGCCCCCAAAGGGAGTGGCACTTTTAGGCACTATGGCCTTGTTGGAGGAAGTGTGTCACTGTGGAGGCAGACTTTGAGGTCTTATATATGTTCAAGATACTGCCCAGTGTTGCGGAACACTTCCTGTTGCCTGTGCATCAAGATGAAAGAACTCTCTGCTCCTTCTCTAGCATGTCTGCCTGTATGCTGCCTTGCTTCCAGCCATGATGATCATCGCCAAAACCTCAGAACTGAATGAGAGCCACCACAATTAAATGCTCTCCTTTGTAAGAGTTGCCATGGTCTTGGTGTCTCCTCACAGCAACAGAAATCCTATCTAAGATAGTGTATTAAGTCATTAAAATGTAAAAGTTTTTTTGTTTTTTGTTTTTTGTTTTTTTACCACAGAACACCCTCATAGATCCTGACTGATTCATCTGGAAAACATCACAGGTTCTTGAAGTCTGAGGGAAAAACACAAAGGAAATCTAATTTTTGACTTCACTGCTCATGAAATTTCTTCACAGCAGCAGTTGTTCAAGGTGGTAGGTGAATACTTGGGACAAAGACAATAAAATCCTCAAAATACAAATTCAGAAAATTGCTCTCATGATTTCCTTTATTATGCCTATTATATATTTTTGAGTCCTACCTCATTCCTCCATCCATAAGGTAATATAACATAGACTCCTGAAATAGTATATAAAACTTACCTTTGGTAAAATATTTCTATATCACATTTTTAACTAAATAACTATAATGAAGTTAATCATAGATAATTCAACTACCCACTGTATGTATTATTATAGAGGAATGAAGAAATATACACATAAGAGAAATATATAGGGCACTAATAATTTGTGTGAAGCTGAGTAGGTTGTATTTATAATCCATGGGTTTTAGAAACATAATTCCTGAACATAAATGTAAGCCCTTGATTTTCTCTCTATATAGCTCAATAAAGTAGAGGGGTGTAATGCATAAGAGTTAACATTTGGTTTTCTTTGAAGAGAGGTATATAGAATATTAATGGGCATCCCACCTATTCTCTGTCTCATGCTCAGCATTTTCCTGCTTGTTGTATGTGATGAACCATCAGTTATGTGCTTTGGGACTCTAGAGAGTGACTTTGTACTCACTGAGGATAAGGAAATTTGATGCATGGTATTAGATTAAATGTAGCTTTCCCTGTAGTCCTGGCTGAGACCCCAAAGAATGGAACAGTGTGGAGACAATCTCTTCCTTTCTTTTCAAGATGTGGCTAAACCATCTGAGTTAGTTTCTAATCCTGCTCTGACAGATTGCCATCTATTTATGGAAGGCAAAATGAATGCATCATCTCATAGCTCTGCTACTTAGAAGTCCAGGCAAGTTAGATGTCTCCTCGGCTGCTGACCCACTGTCTCTAACAGTGATAGGTTAATTCTATTATAGTGCCCACTTCTCTCAGATTGTCTTCTGTCTCATCTATCCTGACTCCAGACAGTTCTGGAAACCTCATGGCTCATGGGATAAGACTGGAGATGATGAAAGAATCCAGGATTATGTCCCTAGTTTATGGGTCATCACCTTAATTACAACTGCCAGTCCTCATTGCCATAAGCTGTTAAAATATTCGTTGTATCTGGTCATTGCAGTGGGAGCATTTTGGGTGAGCCATCCTTTATGCCCCAAACCATGACATCTTGCGGTCAAACCCTAAGATGATTTGCCAATTACCATCTACCAATCACACTTGGGGCCTGAAGACATACAGGGTGGACATGAAGCTACTCTGTGGGAAAACATGAGATGTTTACTCTTATTACATGCCAAGTAAGAAGATCGGTGTTCTAAAGAATGGGAAAAGCTTGGGGGGTGGTACATGGCATGTGTACTTAGAATTTGACCATCACAGAAACCCTTGGAACTCTGAAGAATAGAAGATTTCTTTAGCCACAGAGAAATGAAGACAGAATGTAGTGAGAGATGACTACACTCTTAATGCTGAACATATCACACATAGTTTTTCTCAGATGCCAGCAAAGCTTGACAGTAGAGAAAAACAATAAGCCAGATAGAGGGCAAGGTGCTGGCATATTGGAGGTGAGAAGAAAACATGGTAGCCAAACTGGTGAATAAGGAGAGTAGCAACTCTTCATACAGGTGCCTGTAGAAGTGTCTCATGAGAGAAAACATGAGCATGTATGTACCACACAAGGGATGCCACAATTGAGTTGCAAAAAATCGAAACGAAGAAGAAACTTACTCAATAAAGGACCATTCTATCTCTAGTAGACCTGAAAGGAGAAATTTGAGTAAGAAGGCATCTTGTTTGCTTGCTTGTTTGTTTGTTTGTTTGTTTTAATCCAGCAAAGCAATTGACCTGTCTTTCTCATTGCAGCTTCAACCTTGTGTGGGTCTTGAGATATGGACAGAAGATCTTCCCAATGATGGGTAATTTGTTTTACATCTGAGGACCAGCTGCTCCTCTGGCAGAGACTACAGGAGATGTGGGACCTTCCTATTCTGTTAATCTGGCTCAGCAAAGGGGACCCATCAGACCCTGTCTGAAGCTGTCTAGAAAAGTAAAGAAAGTGTTCTCTAAATGTCCAGCACAGGCGAACACTCCACAAATAATGTCCATCATTCTTACCAGAGGCAACTAGAGACTCAAATGCTCCAGTCTGACCAGAGGACCTCAAAAGCATTCATCATCACCAAGACGCCCCTCCCTTTAATAGAATGCCATACTGTGTGTTTATTTCATGGGAAAGACTTCTGAAAACCAAGGCATGTATGACATTGAGGATTCTGGTATTTCCCCTGCTTTGTATGTTTTTTATAAATATTTATGTAACTAACTGCTATATTGGACAATATTAGTTGGAACATACTAATGTTCCAGTATACACAAAAGGTATGGTGTTTTAAAGAAAAGAGCAATAGAATTTCTGCTTCCACAAATTACCATAATTCATTTCACTTCATGTTCTTTTAGAAGATACTCCAAAAAACAATAGTATCTGCGGACTTGTGAATTCCCTAAACCCTATCCCGTCTCTCTCATCCTCAATGTTACTTTTGATCAACAGAACAAGAGCATTAAGGCTGAGGTTTCAAAGATATTATAAGCATTATGCAAAATAAAAATGTCCCATATGGAGGACTCTTCATGGTATATTATGAATATTCAAGAAATGGCAGTCAATGCTATATATGAATGTTTTGTTTAGTACTATGTGCAAATATCTTTGTGTATCGTTGGAAAGGAGAACAACCGAGGTTTACTAATTCCACAAACTTTTACAAAAGCTCTAGATGCTGGAATTAAAAGGTTAGGATGATGCAGATTATAGCTTTGGACATGATTTATTCAGAAGAAGCAATCAAATGTGTGTTTAGTTCATTTTGGGGTAAAAGATAAAAAGTATACAGAGTGTCCATTTTCTCATCTAAATATGCAAACCACTTCAAGTCACAAAGAGAAAATCATTAAGATGCATAGAACATTGTAAATCAGGAAGAGGACATGGAGGTTATCCATTGGCTGAACAAGTGTAAGGACTTGCATTCATATTGCAGAACCCCTGTAAAACCCAGGCACTTTAAACCCCAGCACTGGGGGTGGAGACAGGAGGATGCCAGGGCTTGTTGGCCAGCCACACTAGCCAAAATGGTGAGCTTGAGGTTCAGGATCAGGTTTTCAAATTAAGGTGGAGGAGAAACTGAAGAAAGACATTCATTCTGATATGAACCTCTGATTTTCTCAAATGTCTTCACACATGGGTGAGTACACACACACACTCACACATGGGTGAGTACACATACGCACGCGCGCGCGCACACACACACACACACACACACACACAATCTTACTGGAAATTCTTTTATTTGGTCAGTCCCATAATTTAGAAAGTTTATCTTTTTATTTCCTTTCAGTCATTTTAAAGATTGAATTGAGCCACGGGTTATTCCTTCATGTACCCAAAAAGTTTCGTCAGTCTTGAACTTAAACATCTTGTGAGATGTGTTCTGTCTGCCTCTTGTTGCACGGCAGTATAAGCTCCTTCTTGTGACTCAACTCATTTCAGTATTTTCAGTCCTGTGAGACTGATAGATGCTTCCCTGGGAAACACTGGGGGCTGTGAAAAAAGGATTCCATGCAGAGCACAATTTGATGCCTTGAACATGACCCAGAACCACTGGCTTTTATGGTTACTACTCCAGGTATTTTACTGTTGATACCACTTTTATTAGTGTTTATTCCTAATATTTCCCCCAAAGTGTTTTAAAAAGGAAGCAGAAAATAGAAGGTGTGGTTTCATGGGGCAAGCTCCTGTGTGTCTCAGAGCAAGTGCCTCACAGGTTCTACTCCATGTTCTTCTTGTGCCTACCTAGGCTCTTGTCTTTCACACTTGAAAGGCAGCCAGTGAGGAACCTTGTCCACGTCAACAGACATCTTAAAGGGGTGCAAGAACTTTTCTTCTTACTCTAAATGTTGTAGCCTGCGTATTAGCCATGGTTCTCCAGAGGAACAGAAATAGCAAAGTGTGTGTGTGTGTGTGTGTGTGTGTATGTGTGTGTGTGTGTGTGTGTTTTATTATTCGGTTTTCACCAAGACAGCAACACTATCTGATTCAAGTTGCGCGGCTGAGAATATGGTATTTTTCTTAGTCCACAAGGCTGGAACCTCAGCAGTCCCAAGCTGGCAGAAACAACCAGAAGGGTTATGGAGAGCTGCTTGGTGCTTAATCCCTTATGGAAGTCTGGAGGCATGGGCTCCAATAGCAACTCGGCAGAAAGAGGGGAGATAAGTGAGCAAAAGGCAGATGCTCTTCCTCCTGCCATGCCCCATTGATTTGGAAAGCTACCTAAAGGAACCACCCACAGTCTGGGTAGGTATTCCTGCATCAAATAAAGCCATTGGGACAACTCTTCATTTGAGGGCCCCTACTCAGGTGATTCTAATTCATGGCAAGACATTAAACCCAGCCAGAATGACCTGACTTTTGTTATAAATGTGCGGTGGTTTGAAAAAGATTGCCCCCCATAAAGGCTCATATATTTTTTGCCTAGTACCCTTGATGAGTCCCCATGATAAGCTGTCAGGGAAGATTAGGAGGTGTGGCCTTGTTGGAGGAGGTGTCATAAAACCCCAAGCCCAGTGAGCCCCACCCCCCTCTCTCTCTCTCTCTTTCTCTTTCTCTCTCTCTCTCTCTTTCACACACACACACACACACACACACACACACACACACACACACACACACACCAGCTGCCTGCAGATCAGGGTGTAGCTCTTAACTGCTTCTCCAACACCATGCCTGCCTGCATACCACCATCATGTTCCCCACCATGATGATTTCTGCCCCCCTCTGCCCCGACCAATAATCAGTTTCTTTGCTGGAACACAAAGTCAAATCAAACTGAACTGAAAAGGTATAAACAACAGGTTTATTGAGAGCAACTCCCTGATGGGTTCTTCATCCCAGAGATCAAAGCCAGAGAAGTCGTGTCCTAAACTGAAGCAGGAAGATTTTATAGGTTAACAGGTGAAGGGTGGTGATGTTCCCACCACAAGCTGGGTTTGTGCCCAAATACAGTCAAAACTTGAGTGCTCAGGCAGGGACTTGGGCTGTTGGTAACTTCAGGGGAGGAAGCTGCAATAGCTACCAAGAAGCTAAGATGTGGAACTGGGAGTTTTGATGCTTTTCCTATGTTCAGAGACTCTCTGAGTGGGTGGTATTTGGAGGGGGGGGGGTAATTGGGCTTTCCTTACCACAGGGTGAACTAGAGGCTCCAACCAAACAATAATGAACTATCCCTCTGAAACTATAAACTAGATTCCTATTAAACATTTTTGTCTATTTATTTATTTACTTGTTTGTTTTTGTTTTTATGAGTTCATTGGTCATGGTATCTTTTCACAGCAATGGAACAGTGACTAAAACTAAATGTCTTTCAGTCAAACTCTTCCTTAAACCTTACTTATATCTCTTAAAGAGATATAAAAGTCTAAGAGAGTATTGTTGGGAAAAAATTTAAACAGATTTGGTGTACTCAACAACTTCATGCTTATGGCTTGGAAAGAGGGACAGGAAGGGGGATTCCATGAGGTAGAAGCTTTCTGTTGCATTTATCTATGCATAAAAATGCACCACTGCAATAAAAGTAGCAACGTTGTCCAACATTAACATTTATCACTGCAATAAAAGATCAAATTAAGGCATATGTTCTTATAATACTGAAACTACTTAAAATTCAAAAATCACCATTAGCTTTCAGCCTGTTTATGGATTTTTTTAACATAAAACAGAACTCAGGTCTCTTGAAGCCCTACTTAACACAGCTCATTGCACAAATGGCTAATTTAGACTCATTATCCACTTCTATCATTTTATTAGTGTTCCATGTCCCAAATGGGGAAAAAAAGTTGGAAAAATAAATTTATATGCAAAAGTAACAGCATGAAACTAAAAAAAGTTTGTGGTCAAAAAAAATCCAGGAATGAAAATAATTAATGAATGTCAAGCTAGCACCAGATAAGTCCAAATAAGAATTCTCATAAGGATGTCATCAACAACAGAAATATGCATTCTGTCTGTCCTGTATTCTCATGGAGCATTCTTTGCCACAGGCTTCCCAGAACACCCATTATCTATTGCTCAAGGCCACTTCTTTCTTTTCTTCTGAGTTAAGCCCCCCCCCCCTCCCCAGTACCAGGAACATCTGTAAAACTCCCAGCATCAGCCAAACCCTCTGGTTTTTCCCAGGATACCAAGATAGTGGTTACTTTCAAGTACTCTTAAAAATGGGACAGTGACAAAATCTGGTTTTGCTACATTCGTGGTAAAGGAAGAAACTATCCTTAATGATTTTGCCATTTCATTATCAAAACCGGACGTGGTGCTTTCTTGATAAAAACAGAAAAAGGGTAGCAATGGAAGGTTATGTTGTTGTTGTTGTTGCTGCTGCTGCTGCTGCTGCTGCTGATGTTGCACTGTTGTGGCAATTGGTGATGAAGATGAGGCTGATGCTGTCTTATACAGAATTTCAAGGAATTGCATCCATCAGATTGAGGGACAGGAGATTTCAGCAGTGGTTCATGGTTACATGACTTAAGAAGATCAAAATTGCTGACATTAATAAAAGGCTTGAGCCCCAAATCTCACAACTGCATAGTTGGTCATGGCTCCACCTCTGGTCTTGTCACACACATCATTTGACCACTCTCTCTCTCTCTCTGTATCCCCTTGTAATTGGTTGTCTTGTGCATCTCCACTGTAATTTGGAAAAGGAAAAGCCAACTGGGGTACTTGGGGGTAGTAGTAGAGCCTATGAGGAGGTCTTCAGGTCAATGGATACATATCCTTGAAGGGCGCTGTGGACATGGTCTTTTCCTCTCTATCTTTCACTCCCTGGACATCACTAAGAAGTGCTGCTCCACCACATGCCTCTGCAATGACATACTACATTTATATAGGCCACAAAGCCTCAGGAACAACCGGTAAAACTGTTCTCCCTAAAAAAGCCTTTTTATCTCAGATACTAGTTAAAACGAAGTTGACTAACACACTCTCCAAACATCCTAGGTTGAAGCAAACCAGAATAGAACCATAACTGGAAATAGAAAATCAAAGAAGAACATTAGGTTAAAAGAAGCCCATTGGTGTGGCATGGCCAAGTCCTTACAAGAAGAGCAGGCAAGAACACAGACACACACATAGAAGGAGGACAACAGAAAGTCAACGAGAAAGGTCTCTGAGATATCAGCCCTGCTGATGTTCTGATCTTAGACTTCTGGTCTTAAGAACAGCGAGACTGTGATGCCCACTGTGTAAGACAGATAAACATGATTGTAGCAACCACAGACAGCACTCATCTTCAAATGCATTTTCTGAATTCTCAGACAATATTTTCTTCTTTAATTATTTCTCTTACTTTTTGAGATTATAATATAATTATATCATTCCCCTATTCCCTTTCCTCCGTGAAAATCCTCCCATATATCTCTCCTTGCTCGCTTTCAAATTCATGGCCTCTTCCTTCATTAATTGTTTGTTTATATATATATATATATTTGTGTGTAAGTTTTCGGGGATCACCTATCGGTATTGGATAAACAATTGGTGTGCTCTTTCCTAGGGAATACCATTTCACCCTTTCTCAGCATCCCTTAGTTGCCTATAGTTCTTCATGTAGGGTTGATGCCTCGTGGACTCCCTCCCCTGCACTTTGGCATGTCTATCATCGTTGTCCCTATCCAGCTCATGTTTGGGCAGTCAGGTTGTTGAGCTTTTGTAAGTAGATCTTTTGATGCTACTTGGATCCGTGATCTCACAGTAAACTCCTTGAATTCCTGGATCCTCTGGCTCTTACACTCTTTCCACCTCCTCTTCCTCAACGTTCCCTGAGCCTTAAGCGCAGAACTGTTTTGGAGAGGTATCCATTGGCTCTATGCTTCACAACCCTTCATTTTGAGTGGTTGTAGTTTTCTGTCTGTTGCAAAGAGAAGTTTCCTTAATGGGACATTTAAGACTGTACTTATCTATGGGTCTAAGGACAAATATTTAGAGCATAGTAAGAGATTATGATGGGTTAGCATAATGGTGGTTATGGGTTTTCCTCTAAGATCCATGACTTCACTAGCCCTAGATAACTGGCTAGGTTTCTAGCACCGAGCGTGATTTCCCTCTTGTTGAGTGGGTCTAAAGTCTAGCTAGAGAGCTGTTGGTTAGCTACCGCAGCTGCACTCTGAGGGTTATGCCATGCCGGCCTTCTTTGCTGTTCACAGCAGGATATAAGTGATCTGACTGGGGAAATGGGAAAGAGCGAGGGAGCTCTAATTTGGGGGAGGATAAACACAGAAGAAGGACAGTAAAATAAGGATATCTGAAACAATCATAAGGAATCATTGTACTAACCATTTGCTAAGAAAGAAACATGCCTATGAAGAATATCTTCTTAACAAAAATCAAAAAACATAGTGGTAAATGCCATGCTAGAGTCCCCTGGGAAGAGGGAACCGCAGTTGAGAAATTGTCTCCCCCAGATTAGCCTGTGAGCATATCTGTAGCACATCATTTTCATAACTAATTGATGTAGCAAGGCCCAGTTGCTCATACAGTTTAAATGAAATTTTCTCATTTGAGTTGACAGTGCTTTCTCCAAGAAGCAATGACCATTTAATAAACCCACAACACTGAGCATGAGAAATCCTCCTTTGACTTCATGGTCAGGATTGTCCGAGAGTCTCCTACAACATCACAGACTATTGCTAGAGCCTTTGTTTGACCCTAGTGGTATAAGGTAAATCCCTGTTGCTGATGACACCATGACATTCAGACACAGGGCCAAGGGAACCCTGATCCGGAACTAACCTGAATTCCTCCTCCATAAGTACTAGCTTCTGTGGTACCAGAAGGCATCGCATAAGCTTCCAAAGGAGAGACGCAACCAACAACTGTAGGCAGCGATGATGCCTATGAAGAATATCTTCTTAACAAAAATCAAAAAACATAGTGGTAAATGCCATGCTAGAGTCCCCTGGGAAGAGGGAACCGCAGTTGAGAAATTGTCTCCCCCAGATTAGCCTGTGAGCATATCTGTAGCACATCATTTTCATAACTAATTGATGTAGCAAGGCCCAGCCCACTGTGGGCGGTGCCATCCTGGGGCAGCTAGGTTAGGGCTATATAAGAAAGGCAGATGAAATTTTTAACTAAGGAACTATATTTCTTAATAATAATTATCCAGAAAGTGGCAAAAGGGGATTCTTAGAGTTTTGAGGGTAAACAAAATGAAAACGACAATCCTCACCCTTAAGAGAAACGCTGGGACTGGATTTGTGATGACGTCATCCCCGGTGTGCTGTAGCCTCAGGCGATTTTACCTACGGATTTAGAATTGTTGCAGACTTTTAGAGGCTTTTTTAACCACAATAAAATACTAATTTTTCCTCTTGTACATTGTAAGTCGGTTTAGTTAATGTGGCGAGAGTCACTGCTAAGGAGGAACAGCAAGGGCTGTGCTGTTAACCGCCAGGTGCTCCACACGACACCATGCAGAGTTTCAGAAGCAAAGGGTACGCTGAAATGAAATCATGCTAAAGTGTTCTCGCATGTTTGTACCCTACAAAAGCAATCACCACTTTGGCGCAGGCATTTCTTAGGAAGTACTGAGTAGCTCAGGTTAACTGCCCCGAGGCTGGCTGAAGGTCAACAGTTCCTTTCAGGTACTCATTAATCCCCGGGAAATCTCCTGCCTTTTCGTGGTTATTGTTCAATCTTTAATAGACAATTTTGCAAGTACCCTGAGTACTTGCTCTCTCCTGGAACACCTGCAGCCAGCCAGATCCTGTTTGTATAGAGAAAGAACTTCTTTTCTTTAAAGGGGATTGAATTTCAGCTTCCCTATAAAGAACACTTATGGGCCAGTGGCTCCGAAAAAAAAAAAAAAGCCACCTTAACTGGGTTTTGGCTGTTCTTTCTTTCTTAATGGGGAAAGAGGGCAAAGTGAGAGGAAATGAAGGGATGAAAAAGAGAGATAGATAAGGCAGAAAGACCCAGCTCCCAGATTCTTTTGGGTTCCCAGCCATCTCCTTGGAATGAATGTGTAAAAGTAAGGCTGCTTCTGGAGGAACCAAAAACCCAGAGGATCACATGCTCTGGGTGGGAATGTTATGAAGGACACCTCAGACAGGAAAGTCTGGGCAGGACCCTGTCAGCCTGAGCACAGAGTGGGGTCCAGAACAAATGGATATCAGGGTAACCCACAGACACAGTTCTAGTTTTATACCGGATAATAAAGAGTCCTACGTCATTAGAGGGCACTGAATCAGTCCACAATTTCACAATCTCATCCAAGAAAGATTTCATCTTTTACCTTGGCATTTCATGTCTTCTAAGTCAAGTCCTAAAATTTAAAAACTGTGTGGATAAGAGAAATTCCTCCCTCACCCTAGACTAGCTATAATTATCTGATGTTAACTGAACTCTCAATAAGTTTTAATTACCATGTCCCCCACTGAAGTCTGAGTGACCCCTCTGTTTGTATACCTTATTCCAAAATGGCCTCCCTGGCGCTGATATGCCCCATAAGAAAAAGAGGCATTCTCCAATTAAATTGTGCAATTTCCTGAAAATATACAATGAAGAGTCAGTGTGTCTCTATTCTGACTTCAAACACTTAGATTCTTTCACTAGTGACTTACAGTCTAGGACAAAATCTATATCCACAGAGGAAAAAAAACTCATTATTTTGTCTACAAATATAAATAAGCCAAGGTGTAAGTGTTCTGTTTCAAAGTAGCATCAGTCAGTTTCCTAATGTGGTCATTGCAGATGACTCTCTCAAAATCCTTCTATGGGAATGGGAATGACGAAATCAGATACCAGTTAGCCCAAGTTTTCCCGCATCCCGCATCTCTATGAAGACATTCAGAGGGATCAGATTCTTACAGAGCATTTCTTTACTGAGCTCACAAACCGTACCTTATGTTACATCAAGGCAGTCTGAGCTAATCTGAGCTAGTCTAAGTCAGTCTAAGGCAGCAAAGGAATACCAGTTGGAGGACATCTGACCTCGTATACAGGAAAAATTTAAAGGACACCTGAGTTGATAAATGCAGAGGGAATTATGGGAACTCCCTGCTTGAGCACAGTGGAGTCTGGTGGATTGCTTGAAGTGTTTCCAAGCAAAACAAGATTCATCTTCCCAACATTTTAGATGTTGACAGAAACACGTAGCAATTCAGCCTAAGGACACAGATGCAATCTTTGTTACGTTGTATCCGCATGCCTTTCATGCAAAAGGTCTCAGACCTGCAACCAAAGTCCTGGCCGAAGGAGACATTCCTGCACCCTCAGGCTTTATGACTCCTGCAACGGGGGAAGCAAGCTGTTCAGTTCAATTGCATTTCCTTTGCTCAGAAAACAACGTGGATCCTTGAGTAGAAGGAGAAATATTGTCTGCACAGGCTTCAGTTTTACAGGAACCACCGTCTCCCTGAAGGCTAGTGGGTGCCTAGCTGAGCGCTGAGATCCTGGTGAAGCTAGCACAGTTGGTATCAAAACAGATGGACCAGGACTTCTGCACTTACTGTTTGGATGGGCAGTTAATTATTATGTTTTTCTTCACCCTTTCAGAATTCATAAACTGTTTCCCAAGGTCATGTCATGGTTGAACTGTACTTTTTAACAGGTCATTAATTCCTAAAATGTTTTTTTCGCATTTTTTTTTTTAAAAGAAGGCACAAGAGAAATAGCTTCATTGCTCTAAGGCTTCAACAGCCCAGTTAGAAGTGACAGCAAGTGGCAAAAAAACAAAAGGAAAAAACTTTTTCTAAAGTATTTTTTCTAAAGTATTTTATTATTTTATTGTTTTGTCCTTTTATAAGCTGTGCATTTTGAGTTATTATTGTATGCCACCACTAAGAACCCTATTTATATGATCTTTATTTTCAAAGAAAATTTACAAAGCAGGCATTTTATTACCAGTCTTGCCTCTCCTAGAAGTCAAAAAAACATCACAAACCTTTCCTGAGATCAAAGAGTAACTTTTTTAAAAAGGTGAACGTGTTGATGTGATGGTGCATATTTTAATCCCAGAACTTGGGAGGCTGAGGCAGAGGAATCAAAAATTTGAAGGCATCTTAAAATAAACAGCAAGATCCTGCCATCCCCACCCCTCCCCTCACACATACACAAAGAAAACACCAAAGCTGAGATTGGAACTCAGACTGCCTTGACTGTGAGTTTCTGTATCTTAACTACTGTGGATTTTTACAACTGAATTATATTTTTGGTGCATTGACTCAGACAACAAGGTCATATTTGCATCCCTGCCGCTAAGATCACACTCAAACAAAAGGTGAGTTTTAAATGCTGAAGCAGATGTGTGTTACCCTGTCTACTGTGGTCATCTGCACCTCTGTTCTGTCAGCCCTTAAAGGCATCCTTTATAATGAAGGAATAATTAAGGAAGAGCGTGGTGGTCCCTATTTTCACTTAAGTAAAATTCTAAGAAAACCAGCAGAGCTTGGCAGAAACACACTAAAATTACCCTGACTTTCTTCTCAGGATAGTATAGTCCAGATGAGAAAATGCAGATTATCAGTGTTGAAGCTGAAATGCATAGAAATTAAACAGAATGCCCCTTTTGAGATGTCAGATTCTTCAGCTCTTCGTAAATAAAACTTTTGTTTTCTCCAGGACTCCTCCAAAAATGTAACTGCATAAAATCTTTGCTCCCAGCAAGAGCATGTGCACACGCACACACGCATGAGCACGCACACACACACAAGAGAGGGGGGGAGGAGAGAGAGAGCTCATTCATAAAAAGAGAAACTATAGTATTTGATTAAGCAGCAGCTAATTAAACACACTTAGCCTACATTGATCTCAGCTCTCTATTCAGCTTAATGTATGTTGTAATCAAGGACTGCACCTCAGGCTGTCCACACCTCAGCCCAAATAATCAAAGCGTTTCCCACCTAGTAAAGAAACAATATGCAAGCAAAACATATCTTATAACCTCATGAATTTCTGTGTGGCTAGGAGTTCGCCAATACTCTTTTTGTGAAGTTCTGATGTTTTTATTGCCTCAAAAAATGTGTATATGATCTTTTAGGCCAATGTTTAATGCTATCCTGACATTTACTAGTAAGCTGTTTATGTGTTTGTAAGGAGTTCTCGTGATAATATGTGACAAAGTAGCACGTGCAGAAGAATGAAGTCATGTTCCTTTCTTTCCTCAAAGGATGTCTTCAAAGGTAGTAACCGTTAGAATCACTGCTTCAGTTACGTTAATGTTTTTGCTGCAGAAATGGGTTTCTATTTGTGCTATAAGTACACTTTACACTGGTTGGCAATCTTTATCAGCCTAAAAGGCATTGTCTTAGCAACAGATTATAGTTTTGAAGTCAACATCATTCTTGGAAAATAAATGCATAATAAAGGACATACTGTGGCTATCTTGAGAGTCAAATGCAAACTTGCTAACTAACATGTGACCTGTGAGTGTCACTACACTGCAAAGGTGTGTGTGTTGGGGGGGGGGAGACTCAGTTGGTAGCAGATGGAAAGGAAACCTACAGGTTGATGAGACATAATGTGACATTTCTCAACTAAGCCCCAAACAGAAAGTCCATAGGACACTGTGAAGTGCTTTCTGAGGAACCACTGCCCAGCACAATCGAAAGAAACACCCTACTGTCACTAATGGCTGGGGAAAATAGTCCTAGGGAAATTACTTTCTTAGATAAACACTGGCGTGCAGGTTTATATTTATATGTTTTACAGGTGTAGAGAATAGGCTGTGGTCTATGTACACCGCAAACATTCAGGGCACGCAATCCTTTTAACGAGATATGCTCTGCCCCAAGGACTTAGACAGTGACGTGAAGGCAAAAGAATCACAGAAAGTCACTACCACCTGAATAAAATCCTAAATTCTAATGTGTCACCTGAAATGATCAGTGTCAGAGGCTATCCCCAAATCAACCTTGGAATTTCAAAGGGATTCAGTATCTCTCTTAGCGACACATTTAAAAATGCCAGAAAGATTGAGCTTTGAGGCAAATATAATAGACTATAAATCAAGCTACCAAATCTACCATTAGAAACTTCTCTTGCGATTCTCTATCTTTAAGTTCTCCCTTGCCCAAGGACTATCTAGAAACCTTTCTATTCAATAACCTGTATTTTGAAACATTCATCATACCTTGTCTTGGGGTGATCACTGCAGCGTAGAGCCTGGGGACTCAGTTTGTTCTGACTTAGAAGAACAAAGGAAACTTTGCTTCACTAGGCTTGGATGAAATGCATCCATATCATTGCAATATTAGAGTCTTTTAATCGTCTTTCCATAAGACAAGATTAAAACGCCTTAGTTACACAAGATTAAATGCTTATTCTATAATTGCAATGGACAGTATGCTTTCAAGGTAGGAGAATTAAATTAAAAGAAAGACAACTCTAGAAAATGTACTAGTGGTAGAATTAGAGACTGTTTCATCAGATCCTGATGTCTCTAAAGTAATGAATCTGCCAAAAGATAATAATATTTTAGTGAAAGATATGATTGGATAAGTCACATTATTTATTAACTGTTACCCTAAAATATCACTTTTGTCTTATTATTAAGAACGGTTAGAGGGCAGCAGGGATGCCTGACACAAGGAATTAAAAATGGATTGTGTCTATCAGAGATCCTATAGTTGCGGAAATGTATACTGGGTGACAGACAGCTAACACACAACCCGACAACTAGAGAGGTGCTAGTCAAGTCCCAAAATCCATCAGCAGTCACCCGGTCCTTTCCAATCTACCAAATAAGACCCTTAAATTTCAATTTTTTAAGTATCAAATGAATAGAAGTGTTTAAGAAGACAGAGACCAGGAACATAAAGGTTATGAAAATTGGTAGGAAAATCTCATCAAAGCTATTTCCCAAGGTTAATCACACTCCCCTTTACACAAACAGATCAACTTACTAATTAGATTTCCAAAGAGTGTCCATCATTAGGACTATCATGGCAGACAATAGACTCGGTCAAAGAACAAAGACTATATACTACTTCAAGGAAAGGAGGTCTGGAAGCTGAGGAAGCAACAGGGAAGCCACCAGTCCTCAGATTTATAAGATCCTAAAACTACTGGGACATGTAGAGGTCACACGCACACACACACACACACACTCACACACACACACTCACACACTCACACCACTCAGGACTCCCTCTTGTGAAAGAGTGGGTGTGTCTTCAATTCCGTGTGACATTTCCTTTCTCTAAGTTTTAGAAAGGCTGTGAACTGCACAGGTCCAAATTCACAATACTTCCTTGCCAGTGTCCTCTATGGATGCTGGAATAATAACCTGTTCCCCAGTGTTTTCCTCAACGTGGTAGGAGGCGAAGCCAGGCTACACTGCATCCACCTGCATTTCCACACTACCGGTGTTGCCAAGACACTCTACAGCATAGCAACAGACCACGAATCTGTTTTAGTCTTCTTGAAATAGCTCACATCAGAGTTTTGCCACATCTTATCCATGCTGTAAAATGTGCCTCTCACTCTCTTGGATACTATTGCTGATACGTCTCATCATGTTCCTCTCTTCCCAACTGATCACAACTTCAAATATTGGCTCATGCTTCAGACCACGAGATTCTTGTATACATAAAAATGCTAACTTTCATGGGACAGAACTTTTTAGTTCATCTATGTTTACGGGTTGTCAAATTAAGAGCCAAAATACTGAAACACTTACTAAATTAACTGGTCACTTCATGTAAAATGAAACTAGAAGAAACCCCAGCTATTTCTTTTTCCTTAACACCCACACTATTTTGTGGCCTTTTGTTGACTTCCCCAATATAACTGTTCTACATTTATTTTATTTTTATGTGTATGAGTATTTCATTTTCACGTCTGTCTGTGTATTATTTGCATGTGTGGTTCCCAGAGAGGCCAAAGAAAGGGCCTTGGATCACGTGGATCATGTTAAGAACTGTCACGTGGGTGCTGGGAACTTAGGCAGGTCCTCTGAAAGAATACCCAGTGCTCTTAACTGCTGAGCCATCTCTCTAGGTCCCTAGGATGGCTAATTTAGAACACATTGGGATCAATGTTCTCAAGATTTCTATATCAAAGTTTCAACGTATTGCATTATCAACTGGCCAAAAATATCTATAAAATTCAAGCCTTGAGTCACATTTTCCCAACAAGTCTGTCTCCTAAACTGCCTTTATTTTTTTTTAAAAAAATGAAGTTTTTTGCAATTATTTTCAAAGGACCTTCAATTTTGATTTCAGTGAAGCAGCTGACAGCCATAGCAATTAAAATGAGAGGAGTTCCACAAGACCAACAATGCCATTTCTCGAGTCTAGACAGACAAAAAGAAAAAAGTGAGACCTTGGTTCAAAAACAGAAGACCAACTTCTTTTCTTCCACAGCCTTTCTCTTTAAATTTTACAATATTTTATGGGCACAGTTATTTTATTATTGCTAATCTGGCAATAGTGATTCTTGCCAGCTGAGTGTGAACAAGTCTGTAGTTCTCTGGGAAAAACGAGAAGTTGACAGCTTGGACGGCAAGATGGTGGAATGACGCCAAAGATAATCTTTTCACAGTCACTAGTGGCATATAATGAAGAACGGACAGACACACGTACAGAAAAGCTAGGATGGGGCAATCTGTGCCCACACTGACAGAGCAGCACCAACTACTACACAACACAGAACCTCGGCGGGTTGGTTCTGTGCAGAAGCAGAAGGAGGGGTTGGCAAGTCTTAGTGGGAGGTTTCTGTAGGGGAGCAGCCTCAGGCTGTAAACATCCTGGAGGAGGAAGCTGTAGTTGATGCTTTCTGTCCACCGTCTACATTTGCACATGGACCAGAGGACGGTTTTTCCAGTTAGAGCATCTTTCTCTACATGATGGAGGAGACCCTCATCTCATCAGGAATACTAGATCAGGTTCTCATTCAAGTCATGTCGCGATATCTAAATCACTGAAATTGACTCCCCCAATGTCACAAATAACTATGTAAGATCTTATCACCCCTCTGCAGAGTTTTAGACTAGATAAGAGGACATAGCATTTCTATGATGGAGCACTGTGGCACTCATACTAGAACAAGAGGCCAAGTCTGTCAGGTGTCATCCAGTGTGGCATGCACCTCATGATGTCACAGATGGCACATCCCTATAGGACCTGAATGGTGGCCTCCTCAGAGCACTGACCATTCCCAAGAGAAAAAAAAGTCATGGATCAAGATCATGGCTCATCCTGCAAGATATCTCAATGCTTTCTGCATCTTAATTTAGAAAAGCACAGGGTAAGAGAAGGGGTATGTCCTTTGTTAAGAGAGAGAAAATATTATCCAGCAATTGAAAGTGGTAGGTAAAGGTTAATTAGGTCCCAATTTTAAAGGCAACACTAATAAAAGAATTATAAATACATTCATCAGAGATGACAATCTCTTGTCATATGTAACCACACAGATGGATCTGGAGTCATTATACTAAGTACTACCAAACTTTTCAAGACCCTTCTTATTCAAGGATTCTAAAACAGCGAAAATCATGAAAGAAGGATGAGTCTTGGAGGAGAAGAGAATGGGAAGCGTCGGTCAGAAGATACCGTGCCTCAGTTGCTTGGAATGGCTAGGACCGACTGGCCCACATCACACTGCCATGCTGTTAGGTAATGGTAATAGGCCATGGTGAAAGGCTCACCAAGTGGGTAAAAGGCAAGAATTCATGCTAAACTTTCTTAGCCCCCAAAAGTAATAACAGTAAACAAAAGAGGTGAAACACATTTGGGAGCTAATATCTATGTGGGGTGATGGATGTTTTGGGCATGATAGGTATGTAGGAGCTTGTGGAGATATTTGCCGCATTCAAGTGTAAACACATCTCAGATTTTCCAAGTTGTAAGTATTAAATGTACTTACTATCACAATTTAATAGAAAAGACCCTTTGAGAGCATTTGAAGTTTGTGAACAGACTTTATACTGTACCACATTTTTTTTTGCATAGATTTCCTCAGGTGTGATTATGGTGCAGTGATTGCATGGGGAAATCTTGGTGTGTTGTGGTACTTTACCACCATATCAGTGATTCTGTGAAACACTAGAACAGAGTGGGGAAAGGAGGAAGAGTGGATGGGGAGACAGATGCTGCAAGTGGTTGAGTCTAGGAAAAAACAGTTCGCTGTGTTACACTTCCAACTTCCTTGTGTGCTTGGGTATTTTCAAAAAATATGAATCAACAAACAACTAATTGAAGGTTTAAGAACCCTGAAAATGGTGTGGAATCAATATGTTTATACAACATTTCTTTCGAAGTTGTAATCTTTTAAATTTATGCTTTCTTTAATTACATAGTATTTGCTCTCCTTCCTGCTGAGGTCTGATACCATGCTCACTTACCAGTTCAGTGGTGAACCCACAAGAGATGGATCATGCTCTGTGAAAAGAAATGTTTTGTCTTATTAAGGCCACACTAGAAATTTCTTAACCTTCCGTTTTTTATTTTAAGTTTTACTCATTTTTATCTGTGTGTATTTGTATCTACTTGGGATCTCTATGTGCATCCCATGCATGTAGTGTCCATGGAGGAGAGAAGAGGGCATCAGACTCCCCAGCATCTGGAGCTTTAGGTGGTTGTGAGTCTCCTGGTGGGGATACTGGGAACATAGCCTGGGTTCTCTGGCAGAGTGGCAATCATTCTTAACTGCCGAGCCATCTCTCCAGCTCCAACCTTCCATTTATTTTAAATCACCTTGGGTATATTTGCCACTGTTTGCCTAAAGGACCACATCAAATATTCCTCTAGAGATAAACTCCCATGGGTAAATTTTGTCCTCTTTCTTTACTGACAGTCTTTTCTCATTCTCTCCCTTACATTTTTAGAAATGCAATCTTTCATAACGTTCAGTTCGTTATATTCACATTAAGCCAAGCATACAATTACAACTCTATCTTGTTGCTTATCCACAGCCAATGAAGTCAAATATCTGAGTTTACTGTGGCATGAATGCTGGGCTCCATACAGACTTTCTAACTCTTACAGACAAACATGCTAGGGTGCCCATGGCATTCACAAGATGTAACAGGTGGCTCTCTGGACCTAGTTAGGAGTTATCGATTGAGAATCAGTATGTGTGATATACAAAGCACGTGTTTTCTTGAATCCCTGCTCCTAGGATCAGTTTCTAATTTCTTCATTAGGCGCCAGGGAATTTGACGAGCTACAGATAATCTTCCTAGTCTCACCACCCCTTTCTTTCTTCATAGAAGACTTTCAACCCAGATTTATATCTGGAAGCCCTCTCTTCGTACTTAGTGCTCACCAATTCCCCTCCATCAGATCCTGGGCCCAGATGCTCTCCCACATTTCCTGAGGAATATGTTCTCCATAAGTGTTTTTTTGTTTTGTTTTGTTTTATGTTGGAAGCAGTCTGTTAGCTGCCTAATGTTATCTAAAATTGTGTTTCTTTCTTAAAACAGTTATTACATTTTGCTTTCTGATTGTTATCTTGCAAACACAGAGGCAGGAACCAAAAATGCATTTATATTTCTTAACTCCTTAGAACACTTCATGCATAATACTTCTGGAAGCTCCCAGTCAGTAATCAGATTCTCATAGGGCACCATGTGGCCAAGCTCTGAGGTCTCCAGCCTGAGTAGGTAAGTTCTTCTACTTGGTGGATGTATTGAGACAAACTCCACTCTAAGTCAGGAGCATTTGTAGCTGCATTCAGATGTACAAAATCGCTTATAATTGTATTAGTTTATTTATTTTAAACTTTTAAAACTATATCAACCTCAAAGCTCCACCAGAATCCCAGTGTATCTGCTGAGAACCTTATCATTAACTCCACATTGGTTGCAGACATCTGAGCTGATTCTCATGGAGACTTAGGAGCCAGCGTCCTATAGGAGGCTTATCCCATGATTACTCTGATCTAGCATGATCATCTCTCCTCCCTCTGAAGCTGTAAAACACAAGCCTCCTGTTGTGTGCATTGTCCAGGCATGTGGCATTAGGTGAATCAAAGATTTCTTGAAACAAAAAGCCCTGGAAAGAAAGAGGTTGGGAAAGGTCACAAGACACAGTCCCAGAGAGAGAGGGGCATCAGGAAAAGGGCTAGAGCAAAGAAGAAGAAACCTAAAATGCATGGCAGCTGAGGCTTGGTAAAGACAGTGAGCACCCTAGAGCCAGTCTTCCATCAGAAGAAACCTGGCTGTGGCAGAAGTTCATTCACTTTGCCAGGTCATGAACAAAGGCAGCCTATGGAAGCAGATCATGCCAGCTATGCAGTGATAGACAGCTGGTCCCAGGAACAAGATCAAGTGAGCTCCTTGTAATGAGTGCACTGTCATAGTCCATACAATCTGAGCACCAGCATCTTGCTTGTCAGTTTTCTACAGAAGCTTTCAGGTGCTTGAATGAGCCTCTCAAACTCCCTGGATGTCAACCAGCTTTGCTCAAGTCTACCAATGGAAGGAAGTGTTAATATCTCCAAAAGCAGCGCCGAATAAAACCAGGATCCCTCACAGAAAGACCAGTATGAAGAATAAATTTTTGGCTCAGCATTTGGGTACCACTGCACAGCTACACTGGCACACCCATGAGCCATGCAGCATTCGAACATTCTCTTCACTCAGAAGCAAGGCAGCTGAATACACAAAGCAGTAGCCTCCTGGCCAAATCCTAAAATTCAATGAAAGGAAAGACATTAACTTCCAGATTAAAGGACTCTTCCAGGTCTACCAGCTGAAGGTACCAGAAGACCAGGGTCTTGAAAAGGGGACCAGAGAGATGACCCAGCATCTAAGAGCCCTGGCTGCTTTTCCAAAGGACCTGCTCCATTCCTAGCACCCATATTGTGTGGCTCACACTGCCTGTAACTCTAGTTCCAGAGGATCTGATGCTTTCTTCTGGCCTTTGAAGATACAAGTAAGTACACTTGTATCAGACACACACACGAGCATAAATAAAAAATAAAAGTAAGTGTTTTAAGAAAATCCTCACAAAATACATTCTTTTTTTTACATAAGAAAAGCACTTCAACTTTCCTCAAGTTAGATCAAATGAATAATGGCAAGAGAAAAAAAATATTTTTATAATATATTAAATGAAGCTCATATGAGATTTTGCAAGAGTTTGTGATCATGCTTTATTGTCGTTGTTTTAAGTTGTGTGAGTTGTGGGCCCAGCTGATGAGTCTGCCACAGACTGCTGTCTGCGAGAAAGTACAACCTATCCTGACAGGAGACACTTGTTGCGGCAACCAGTACTGTAAAGCCTCTTTGAATTCCTTCTCCCTTCCTCCCTCCCTCTCTGTCTCCCTCTGTCTCTCTGTCTCTCTCTGTCTCTCTCTCTCTCTCTCTCTCTCTCTCTCTCTCTGTGTGTGTGTGTGTGTGTGTGTGTGTGTTTCTCTCCGTGTCTCTGTTTCTGTCCCTATCCCCTCCCTCTCTTACACACACACACACAGACACACACACACACACACAAACAGGTCTGCTCCTCTGGATAACTCCAAATAGTACAGATGGAGGAGAGCTTATGGCATGTATGGGCCCAGTATCCAACATGCCTCTTTTCCAAAATAGGTGTGCTGCTGGTCCTTTGACACGTAGTTAATTTACTCCCATGTTACATTAGACATACTTCACAATGAACCAATCCGCAGCTCCAGGAGGGTGCAAAGGACTCGGGAAGCACGCTTTTGCACACCACTGAGACATCTTAAGAATGTCGGCAGCTCACCAAGCCGTCACATCTCTTGTTTCTTTAAAATCAGATTGCTTTGTCTCCTTCACCCTAAAACTATAACTCACTTACACGGTTGCCAATGAATGCAGCCAGTTGTGAGCTGTTACTATAAAACGGGTAGGTAGGGGACATTCTCTAGCTGGTAGGATAAAAGGAAAAACATTTAGAGGGCTTCTGTCAACCAACTGGCCACCTGATTCCAAACTCCAAAAGCCAGCTTCAAGCTAAAGATGCTGTTTGTTTGCTCGATGGCACAGAATATTCAAGCAAGTTCCTAACTCAACTACCAGCGAGTGCAGCCAAATACATGCATTCATAAAATTATTAAAGATTTGTTTCTGTGGGATCTGATGTTTGCCATGAAAATTCCTACAATTAAAATTTGATTAAAAAATAGAAATATTTCCCCCCCTTTCAAAGTCAGTTTCAAGAAACCCTTGATAGGATCGGCTCATTAATTCCTGGCCCCTTTCACTAATACCTCGTCTGAAGTCATGTGTTATAAATCAGTTTCAGTTGAGATATTAAAATCAGATTATAAGAGAAAAGCCTTGTAAATATTTGCCTCCAAATGAGTTTAAGAATAAATATATATTCAGTAATCCATCCATATTTAGCAGATATTAATAAGACAAAGCATAGCTTTAGGTTCACTTTATCATTTAATACAAAGAAGGAAAGAGGAGACTGGGCCTGATTAGCTTGTTTGTTCTTGGGCTTGGTAATACCTAATTAAAATTTGAACTTCAAAATTGATATAATCAGTCAAATGTCAGCAGAAGTATTTATTCTACAAATGAAGCTTTAGTTAATAGAACATTAATGTGAAGTATTTTACATGCTCTCCCAACAAGGAGAAGAAAGGGTGCAGGGTCCATTGATAGCAATGGAAATTGACTCCTGTGTCTAGAGCTGCCTTCCAGGTGTGTGTCAGCAACCTTCCAGTGATGACCCAGGAGTCAGCCTTTCAGAGATTTGGGGTTAGAAAGCAGCTTTAATGCCATTATTTTATGTCAGCTTAGAGATAAAGAGATTTGCTGGAGTCTCAGAATGTGGCTATCTCACAGTTATTCGATATAGGACCAAACTCATACCCTAGTGCTGATAATGCACAGGAGAGAGGATTGCTTTGGCCACCAGGATCCAGAGAAATGAAATGCAAAGTTCCACAGTTAGGGATAATTTGGATAGGGACAGAGGCAATAAGAATAGTTGGAATCTTGGGACAGGCATAGGCTTTGGAAGGGACACTGAAATGAAAAAAGCTGAGAAACACACAGATGGTTCAGTAGTCCACTTTACGGGTTCACTTGGGCTCTTCTCGAGCTCTCCTCTGGTGAGTCCCAGGGCTTAGACCTTTAATTCCCTTACCTCCAAGTCCCAGGGAAAAAAATCATGGAGATATTTCCTCTGATTTCGAACTAGCGTGGGTCTCTATACAGTTGATAGCACTCAAAACCATGTGAGAGCCACCCACATGACCTTGAGGCAGGACTTGCCATCATGATTCACAGGAAGGAGACAGTTTCCTTGGAGACCAGCCAGTGAGCTGTGAGACCAGGCCCTCCTTTGTTGTGTCACCGGTTATTAACTATCTCCAGTGGAGGCATCTGTAGAGATGAAGAAATGACTGAGCACCAGGCTTCAGCAACACAGTACCTATCTGAACATTGCCCTGACCCTAGTTAGGCAATTGCCCTCAAGTTACAGACTTCCTTTATTCAACAGCTACACTACATACTCATAAAAGAAGTGTGCCAATTGTATCTTCCATTTCAATTGGCTTTAGAATGCTTACTACCCAAAGTAAAGTGTTTGAGACCAGAAATACTTCTGACTTCCGACTTTTTCAATTTGGGAATATTTTCATATGCAAAATGAGATATCTAGGGGAGGAACTCGAGCCTAAACCTGAAAAATATTTATGCTTTGGGTCTTGCATTCCTAACCTGCAGATCGTCTTACTCAGTGCTTTTAGTGACTATGAATTTGACTGTAGCCTGGCATATGAAACCTGGTCTGGCATTTTCTACTCATAGTGTCTTATTATCATGTTGACAGAGTTCAGGATTTCGAAATATTTTTAATTCAGAATTTTCAGATTAGGACTACTCAACCTGAAGACCCAGGTTTCTCTGTACCTGAAAGAAAACTGATCCGAAGTTTCCTACTAAGTAAATAGGAGCAGAATGAGAGGAGTCAGGGCACACAGGTGCTGGAGGAGGACAGCCCCTGAACCCCTGCATAGCAGTTCGCTCATTCACCCACAGTTCCTGCAACCTCCCCCTGATGGACACGGGACAAAGGGGTGAAAATAGTGAGACAGGTTTGCTAGTGACGCACTGCAAGTTCATAAATGACACTAGTGTTTGCTGTTGCTGTCCTTACTCTGGGTCACATTTCCTGACATCTTTATTATTTCAGCAAGCTTCCTGGTATTTTGCTACAGAAAAGAAGATAGAGGTCCTTGAAAGTGAAGAAGTTTATGTCCATGAATGAGACAGTAGATTTGTCCTTGAATTCTCCCATCTTTTCCGTTTCACTTAATTGATGATTGTGTTATTTTCTTCATCCACCCGACACTTCCTCTTAGAAATACAGAAGACAAGTTTAATTTTAAGACTTCTGAAAGCAAAAGTTAAATACTACCAACTCAGACAGTTGATGACGATGACTTTCAAAAGAAAATTACCCATCATCACAAGGCAGTAAAGTCAAATGAGCCAATGCAAAAAGAAAGTTACTCACTAATTATGGAAATGGGTAAACTACAAGAAAGATAAGTCATGTGACATGCAGTTTTCTGGAGCAATCCATTCATTATACCTCCTGCATCAAAACATGAACACAGGGCCAGAAAGATGACTCAGAAGATAAATGTGCTTACTGTCCAAGCTTGAAGACTTGGGTTCAAATCTCCAGAGTCCATGGAAATACCTATGAGCACATGCAGTGTGGGCTGCAATGGGAAGAAGGGTCACTGTGGTTTGCTGGTCACTAGTCTAGTTCCTGGCTCAATAGAGACCCTGTCTCAAGGGAATAAGGCAGGGAGTGATAGAACAAGACACGTGGTGCTTTCCTCTGGCTTCTGTACTTGTGTATGGGTACACACACTAACAAGTGTGCACCTGCACACACACACTCCCACAGGCATAATCATACAAATGGAAGAAAGAAAGAGAGGGGGGAGGGAGGGAGGAAGGAAGAAAGAAAGAAAGAAAGAAAGAAAGAAAGAAAGAAAGAAAGACAAAAGACAAAGGGCACCTCACAGTTGCCTTCCCATTTTCTTCTGAAATAGACAACAGATCAAAGAAGAAAAATAGATTAGGTTGTATGGCTAGCCTCTCTATACAAGCTTTTCTGGAATAAATGCACAAACTGACTTTAGTTTTGGTAAATTTGCATAACTGTCTCAACGAGTACATGATTTTCTGAGACAAAATGTCTTAAGGTGTGGTTATCACGCATTTATTGGCATATGCTTTTGATTTTGTAGCTCTGCCATCTATCAATGCCAACTATCAGTTCAGTTCAGCTTTCTCGATTGAAAAGAAAAATTGCCTTTGAGTAGAAACAAGTTACCACTTTCCTTTGTAATAGCATTAGTGGGAAAAGCAGAGATTCTCATGCAGCCAATCTATGTCTTAGTATGAACATCACTTTATAGAATTCTCAGATCCTAGGCACTGTGCCCCACTATGCCTAGGCACTATATCCTACCTTCCCTAGGCATTTTACTCCATGATAATACTTGTGTTTGTTTTTCTTTTAATGTCTGTAATTCTTTGAAACTATGCTTATGTGAATTATAAGAAATTCATATTATGCTGTAAGTAATGGCATAAACCCATTTCATACTGCTGCTGAGGGTTATAGTGGGACGTACTAAAGAGGTCAGAGCCTTAACTTTCAATTTATTCATCTCCTATCTTCCTAAAACGTCCTAACTTATTATACCACCCACCATCAGCGTTTGGTAAGGTGCACTGACATGAAGCAAATGATGCTGTTTCCGTGCAACAGTGCAGAGCTCACGGATGGAACACAACAGACTATGACGAGGTATGGAAGAGCACACTTGATGCTTCCCCATCACTGCCTTTCCACTGAGCTATCATGGGGGGAAAAATCCAGCCACACTTCTTCCCTATCTTAGTCCTCTTCGACTGTGATGTTTCTGTGTGGAATTCTACTACTTTTTAACAGTTTTCTGAGTACCGCAGAACACAACGGTAGAAAAAAATATTTAGCAACATGTCCGCTAGATGAGAGCTGAGCCCTAGGACTAAGCAAATTCCTACTCGCTCATGCTTAGTGAAGATGCTTGGCATCTACTGCCTGGTGCCTCCTCTGTGAGATGGAGACAGTAGAACTTACCTTACATACTCTGTGGGAAGGCTGCATTGCACATATTTCATCCTGAGGGATTATGGGGAACTGACTCACTGTCTGTGACATAGACATCCGATTTTTCTTACAAGGCTCCTTAGAAAATGATGACTCGCTCATCCCGCAGTTTTCAAACTGCCTCCCCAGAAGGTCACTTCCCAGCATCTCTCTGCCACTGCCATAGCCATAAAATCCGGTTCTGACTAACGGAGTAAGTGAGAAAGTTTCACAGTTTGGATTCTACAAAAGCCTTTGCAGCTGTCACGTATCTTTGGCCAACCTCTTCCCTTCTTGGCCTGACACACTAGCACATGTGCAGAAAAGCATAAGCCAGTAACAGTTGGGGGAGGAGAAGACTGTGTGATGCAGACAATGGAGTAGGGTGCTAAGGATCACTTGGATCTCCAACGGCTTAAAAAGCCTCCATACCGTTACTGTCCTGTCTAGCCTCAGATCTCCCAATATTTGCAAAAAGCAGAACAGTTTCTTTAAGGTATGAGGAGCTTTTTTTCTCAAACAACAATATAATGCAAGAAGTGATAAAAGTGGTATTATTTTACCTTTATACATGATAAGTTTCTTTTCATGTATGTGTGTGTACATTTGTGTGCAGATGTCTTTGGAGGTCAGAAGAGAGAGTTACAGGTACTACCTGATATAGGTGCTGGGAAACAAACTCTGATCCTCTGAAAGAACTGCAAATACTCTTACCCCTGAGCCAGCTCTCCAGTCCCAAATTGTAAGTTTCTTGGGGGTAAAGGCCACACGCCATTTCTCCAGTACTGCTACAGTAACATAATAATTCTACAGCCATGCCAGATTCATTAATTAATATGTGCAATTAATAGTACAAAATGAGAACAGCTAGCTGAGAAAAACAAGTCCATGTCTTATTTCTTGAGGATGGGACTTGAGAGAGATGGAAATTTACACATGCCTTGTACATGTGAGCTAAGCACTCTAGCACTGAGCTGTATTTCCAACCCCAAATCCATGTCCGCTTCTAATTGGAATAGTTGTTTCTGCTAAAATCAGGTAGACCACAACAGGTTATATCTCCTGTCTACAGCTGCGTATCAAACCATGCGCACCTCAGTGGTGGGAAAGAATACACATTTACTGCTGTTCACGTCCCGTGAGTCAGAACTCAGGAGAGTCTTCAGTAGGGACCCGGTTAAGCAGCAGTGGAAGTAGTTCCTAGACAGACATTGCCAAGCTTCTAGAATCACTCACTCTGCTCTGGAGATACTGCCCATGAGTCTCCGACCAGGCCTTCCTGTAACAAAGCAACTGGCTTCCCTACAGCAAGTGATAGGATTGAGGAATAAAGAAAGAGATGGTGGGGAGATTGTGAAGGTGCCTCAGAGTGGCTAAAGTGTTTGTCATTCAGTCATGAGAACTGAGTTCAGATCCCTGGTGCTCAAGCAGAGATCTGGCCTGGTAACACTCGTCTGTAATCCCAGCACTGAGGGATATAGGCAGACAGATTTTTGAGTTTATAGACCAGATGGCAGAGTTGATTGGAAAGACCGAGACTCTAAATTAATTAATTAGTTAAATAATTAATTAGACGGACAGTCATTGAGAAAGGCAACTGACACTGACCTCTGCGTCAACATATATGTAAACATGCCCACACACTCACATGTAAACACAAACATACATGCACTATACACACACATACACACACAAAAAAAGAAAGGCTATTGATCCAAGACAGAAACCACTGTGGTTTGATCATGCAATCTCAGAAATAGCCTCCCACCATGTCAATGTCCTTCAGAAATGAGCCTGTAAGATCAGTAACCACAATTAAACTCAGAAGATACATAAGGAGAAGGTAATGTGTAAAAAACTCCCTGACACTGGAATATATAATCCACATATTTACCATCATGGTGTTACTCCAGGGAGTAGTACTGTCATCTTAGATAATTCCAGGGTATAATATCAAAGTCTAAGATGGAGAATTTTTCCTGGCTATTACTGCTCAGGTATGAAGTGTTTCCCCAAAAGTCTCAGACATGGCCAGCTAACTTCGCAATGCAGCAGTGTTCATAGGTGGGCTCTGGGAAGGCACTGGACTGAGAGCTCTAAGTTTATCAATGGATTAAAGCATTCATAGATTCACAGTTGACACCATTGTTAGGAAATCACAACACAAGCTGTGAGGCAGGAGATCAGTGGGGGCACCTTCCACACAAATTTTTCATAATCCCCTCCAAGGGCTGCAGCAATAACTCAGCAGTTAATATGCTTAGTGCTCTTACAGAGAACTCTGGTTCAGTTCCCAACAGTCACAGTTTACAACCAACTGTAACTCTAGTTCCCGTTCCCGGGGAACTGACGCCCTCTTCTGGCCTCCTCTGCTGTCTGCATATGTTCAGTATAGATAAACTTGTACAAGCAACAGATATACATATAAATTGTCTAGTCATTTCTAAAAACACCCTAAGAAATCACTCTGGTCGTCTACGGAAGTGTGCAGATTTCCATCATTAAGCCTCGATCTGAATCTGCTCTCACAGTTCCTAGGACTTTTCTCACAGTGACTACTCCTCCACAAAGACTGCATGAGAGGGGATTAAAAACCCCTGGCACTGGAATAGGCATTCCATATGTTTACCATCAAATTGTTATTCCGGGAATAATAATGTTATTCTTGGATAAATCCGAGGCACACCGTCAAAGGCTAAAGGGCAGGATTATGGGAACTTTAACTTCGTCAGTGCGTTAATACATTGATAAACTCAAAATTGACACCATTGTTGTAGAAGCTTTAAGAAGTGCAGCCGGTTGGAGGAGCTATTATTTCTTATTGTTATTGGGGCAAGCCTTTGAGGACCATGTCTTACTCTGGCCCTTTTCCTCTCCCTGTCTATCTTTCTGCTTCTTGTCTGCCTGTCATGAAGTAAGCAGCTTCTTCACACACACACACTCCCACTGCCGTGACATTTGGTAGAGTTCCGGGGACAAAAATAAAACAATGAACAAATACAAACTGTGGAATCTGTTCTTGATACTGTGTTCAGGCCTCTTTCTACTCTTCAGGCACAATTCATCCTCTTTGGAAGAAACACCCTTGAGCAGAGCGTTGTGCCCACATCCTTGCAGCTCCCCGTCACTTCCTATACCAGGCACCTCACCCTACACTTGAACTCTGGGGGAACCTAAAGGCACCTCCACACTAGACTTCCTAAGCCCCCCCTCTTCTGGAAATGGTTCCCAGCAGAGACAGCATGTCTACCTTTTGGCAGCTGCTATCAGCATTCATTTGCATCAGGCAGACGGAGGACCAGTGCACCGCATCCTACAGCCTCTGTCATCTCTTATCACATTAGTGCGACATCACATTAGTCTATTAGAGTGCCGTGACAAAAAGGTGTGAGAGCACGCAGCACCTGTCACACTAGTGATTTGAAAGACTGGGTTTAACCAGCTTCAGGTGGCATTAGTGCCAGTAACTCATCCGTGCAGACTAAGTTCATTTATTTGTACTACATAAATGAAGGTGTCACCGACAGGCTATCATTAAAGACAACTTTCTCCTAACAGAGTTGTTGGAGTCAGAAATTTCTCGTATTAGAGACCCTGCTGTGGTGTTCCTCTGCTGGGAAAGCCCACGGCTCCCTTCTCACCAGCCACCTTCCCATCATCACTTTCTGCATGTCTCTATCGGCATGGGTGAAGATATGCTGTCGCTACTTGCAAACAGGGATTTGAAGGTTTTCCTGTAATCTAGCTACATCTGAACCTGGTTCCTGAACATGACGAGAGATCCCTTGACAGAGCAGGGGGAATCTTTTCTTCCCTCTTCATCACATCTTCTGCATTGCCCACTATGCTCTTGCCTTATGATTTAGTAGTCTCTGTTCTAGCAAATGAGCAGATCAGTCAGCATAAAAGGTGTTGACAGGCAAAGTCATCCTAAAGCACACAGTTGCTTATTTCATTGAGTGATGTTCTCACACGTGGTGTGTAAGCATATGAAGAATGGAAGTTAAGAACTAAGTGTAGGCCTTTAAATCTAAAAATAGGAGTAATGATAGAAAACTACAATTCTGGATTTTGAAGAGTTTGGTTTGTAATCAATATTATTGCTAGATCTCTCAACTATTAAAGTCTGTGTTTATTTCTATACTGCATGTTAAAACATGGTGATATACTTAGAAATACCAGGTCCTTAAAACTGACTGGCTAGTAAGCAAACAATGCCATTTATAATGATGGCCACCAGGCTGGGATGATGGTAGACAACTCAAGACATAAGGGGGGGAAAACAGAGACAAGGTACAGTCACAGTTGAGTATAGTCATGCAGAAGATCCAACACTTTCCATACTTGGCTTTCATTTTCCTATTCTGTGAGGTTGAAATGTTTAGAAGGAATGAGAAGTTTTTTCTCAGCTCTTAATTTCAGAAAACTAATATTCTAGATCAGTTTGGAAAAAAAAAGACATATCCTCCAAACCAGAGTCCATCTACCCCTTTATTCACTCTGATCTTCCTTGGATGCATTGTAAACAATTTTATATATAGATTGTTGGGAAAATTCTTGTTTGGTGAATTGCTAGGTGTTATTGCCATAAATGGTGGTAGTGGCATGAGTCTACATGTGATAAAATTCATTTTAATGTTCTCGTGAAATGTTGTTGGTAAGTAAGCTGTTTGTTTGTAAGTAAGATGTTTGTTTATAAATGTAGCATATATCATAAGTAGAGTTTTCATATTCGTATGTCTATATATTTATAAGGACTGAATGACCCAATATCCACATATTGAGCCCCTATAACCAATGTGGGTATCTGAGACACAATCTCTGGAAATTAACGTCTTTTGTCTTAGAGGAAGAAAGATACCCACCCCCAAAATATGTCAGGATGCTAAGTGAAAAGACAGTTGTCAGCTCAGGAACCTAAGAATCATGTCTACCGGCGCTTCAATCTTGGATGCCCAGCCTCTGGAGGTGGGGAAATGAATGATGTTTCTCAAGCCCCCAGTCTGTGGCGTCCTGTTGTAGCAGCCAAAACTGACTCAGGCATATGCTACCCAATGCCGAGTATATTTGTCGATCTCATTAATTTCTCCACAGATTCTCCTAGTAGTCCTCGCATGTGATCCTGTGATTCTGCAGTAGTTTTGTGTATCCTTTTATTTATGTATCCTATAGCTCTTATTTACTGTTCACCCCCTACTCCACTATGCAATTACATCTAGCACAATACTGAATCATAATGGAATCAGTAAAACTCTTGTCATTTTCTGATCTCCGGGGAAAGCTTTTTACACTTGACTCCTAAATATAGTACTTGCCATGGGCTTTTTATAGATCTTCTTCAAGTTAAGGAAGCTTTTCTATTCCAAGTTCGTTGAGTTTTTCTAAAATTATAAATGCATATTGATTTGATTTTAAAATGCCTCCATCTACGCAGATGATTTTGTGATTTTTTTTCCTTCTATTCTATTAATATAATGAATTACATGGCTTGATTTCTCCAATCTTAAGTCAATTTTACATTCCTGGAAAACACCCAACCTGCTGTACTGGAGTCTCTCTTTGGTAATTTGCAAGATGGGATTGCGCGTTGGGTATTTTGGGTTAAATTTCACTACTGTATGTATGGCTGGAGAATGACCTGTGTGCATCAACTTCCTCGTGGTGAGTTTAGTGTGTTGTCATAGGTATCTGCAGGTAGGCCTGGACTGTTTCTCTCAACTTCCCCTGTTATTTTGTTGCTGTTGTTTGATCGAGGAGGATCTTTTGTATGCTAGGCAAGTGTTCCGCCCTTGAAGTACACCCTAAACATTTATTCTTTCAGTGTCTGGCCAGCCCACTTTCAGCCATCTGATCTGGAGTTTTATTTGGAGGAGATTTGGAATTACTCTTCAGCTTCTCTTAAACATGGCAGGTTATTAAGGTTTTATACATCTGCTTTAGTCAGTTTGATCCCTTGCATTTTCCCCACAATTCAATCATTTCACCGTGCAATCTAAATAAATTGAGGTAAACTTGTCTTTGATAGCTTGATAGCTATAGGCTAGCACTGTGGACTCTTTTGGTGTTGCTATTATTGCTACCTGTGCCCCCTCCTTCTTTTCTAGCTCCATCCCAACAAGCGTGGATGTTAATTAAGGCCCCTTTCAAAAGGAATATTCATCATTATCTAAACTATTTCAGTCAATTATCAACCTCTTTCAATTTCTTTCTTTAGGATGGCAGGGTCTCACTCTAGCCCTGGGTAATGAGCATTCGTTATAAATTGGGCTAGCCTGGAACTTGCCTCTTCTTCCAAAGTCCTGAGATAAAACACATGCACCACCACTCCCGGCCTATTTTTTAAATTTTTAAAATGTCTCCAGCTCTATGTTCTTTGCTTCTCCATCCAAAACTACTTGGATGTAAACTGTTATCCAATTCTGAGTGTTCGGCTGAAATGTCTAGTTTGTAGTTTTTTGGAAACCTGCTTCACAGGGGCTTAATGCTATAAATTTCTAAGTGTGGCTTTAGTTGCATCCCATATATAAATGTACTTATTTATTTTCTAATTTTGGAATCCCTTTTCTCTGATATATGAGTTACCCAAAACTACATTTTTTTCTAAACTTCCAGACATATGGGAACTTTGCATTATATTTTGGCATTGCCTTCTAGCTTAATTGTATCATAGTAAATATAATTTATATGTATAAATTATATATATAAATTAAATATATAAATTATATATGCATACACATATATCAAGACATCTGTCTTAAACTCTCCAAGGCTTGCTGGGAAAAGCTGAATTTATGTTCAAACATGTCCCACTCTTTGTATTTCCCTCTGCAGTAGAACTGAGTATAATTGTATTTCCTGCCCCACTGATGTCATTTTGATATCATGATGTCTGATTTAGCCAATGAATTGCAACTGGAGAGAGTTCAGAACTCTTGCTGTCCACCCTTATCCCAGATAGAGGCAGCTCCAAAAGTCTATGTCACGGAATAACGAACATGTGCAGAAGAGATCTCAGTGACCCCTGGGCTTGTCACCATAGCACCCTTCAGTGTGCCTAAGGTGGGTGCTGGGAACTGAACTCAGGGCCTCTGGGAGAGCAACAAGCCCTCTTAACCACTGATCCCTTTCTCCAGTCCCTTGGATGATCTTTTTTAATCCATGTAAAACTGTCACATACAAAACAGCCCAATTTGTTTCTCTTGCATTTCTTCTTCCCTTTCTTGTCAAGTTCCAGTTCCAAATTCCAAACTTCATGGTAAAAGTGCTGCTTCAAAATCTTCCTTATCTTTTATCTTTCCATGCTGTTATTTCCATCTGGAATTAATTATTTTTATTGCTTGCTGACTCTAGTCTGTTCTCAAAACCACCACCTTGAAAGTCTAACATTTTATTTATTACAAGTTCCCTGTCATCACAATCCCAATATGTAGAATCCCTAAATAGTCTCATTTGTTTCTTTGGCTTTCACACTCAGGAGACACAATATTCTGCGTGTCTCAACCAGATAGATTAAGCCTGTTTGTATTGTTTTTATGAAATTGCATGGAGAAATACATCGAGGTCCTCATGGAGGATGCTTGCTGTCTGGCTTCCCGAAGTACCTGGAGACTCTGGGAACTTGGGGTTTAATCTTATTCCAGCAATGAGTGTCATCTTCACAAGGGCTTTCTTTTCACTTCTAGCCCTATGGGGTCTTCACTCAGATCTCAAATTGCTCCTAGCACACTTCTTCATTTATCAGATCCTGGATGATAGTCTATTCTGCCCGAATGCCAAGTTTCTCAAGAACAGTACCAAGGGTCTTCCTGTTCTCATCTGAAAAAAAATAATGGTTTGGCCAATGGGTTAATGAAAATGCCTGAGACAGCAACTTAAAAGAAGCATTTATTTGCATTCTCATCTCACTCCATTCCACATTGCTTAGTCCTGTTTTTAGCCCAATGGTGAGGCAGAACAGAATGGCCAAAAGAGTGGTGGACAAAGCTTCTCACCTCAGGCGGCCAGAAGCAGAAAGAAAGGGATCGAATCCAATATGCCCTTCAAAGCCAACACCTTAGTGAAGCAGCCCTTCACTAAGCCCACTCCTGAAGTTTCCACTTCCTCCTCAAATACCGTAGAGTAGGAAGCAATTCTTTAGTCCCGCTGCCTTTGTGGGGAACAAAGTCCAAACTGTAGCTAAGGATGTCAACTTTTTGGATTTCGTTCTTCCCCTTATCATCACAAGTCACAATACTTTTCCTCGTTGTTATGACAAAATCCCCTGATAAAGGCAATTTAAGAGAGAAAGGGCTTATTTGGACACGTAGTTGCAGAGGGATCTGGTCCACCTTGGAGGGGAAGACATGAAAGCAGGCAGAGAAGGTGTGGTATGGTAGCTGCCATTCACAGCAAATAATTCGGGATGCAGTGATCACACAGTAACAGAGGGGAGGTATTGATCTGCTTTGGGGCCCTCACTTTGCTTTCTCACTAGACTCATCTGGGCAATGGTTGGTTCTTTACAGAACCCTGGACAGTCTCTCTGTCACCTAGCTTGTGCATTGTGCCCACATCTGCCCATGAGCAGGATTCTGTTCATGGGAACTGACTCCTCCATGCATAAAAATACAGGCAACAAGACCCACTCTAGGGCCCAGTGGGTAAGTTGGAGATGGTAGCCGGGAAGAGCTGGTAGACTAATTTTCTTTGCCTTTTTTTCAGGAAATAGCTGAGTGCATACAGAGCAAATATGATCTCCACAGCTCCATAACGTCCCAATCCATGCACACTGCTTACACTGCGCTTCTTATACAGGCTTCCATTTCATTGACTTTATACCTCAGTGAAGTCCTTAGGAGTGAGCTTCTCTTTTGGGTTCCATTTTAGAACGCTGAGGCAACACACGTACTCTGGAAAATGGATGAAGACAGTTAATTCTCAAACTTCGGGTCAGTGACCTAGCACCAAAGGTTTGGGCATTGCAGGAAAATTGTGGGAAACACACATTCTTGTGTTGTAGAATAATCTTTTTGTATACTGTATTTGCCAAGATGCCTTCTGACTGGTTTAGTAAGGAGCTCAGTGGCTGATAACTAGGCAGAAAGAAGTTAGGTGGGACTTTCTGGGAAAGAAAGAGAGAAGAGAGATAAATCTAGGTGTAGGAGAGATGCCAGAGGAGATGGAGAGGAAGCAGAACATGCAGGAGGAGAGGTGAAATCCACCAGCCATGTGGCAGCATGTAGATTAGTACAAATGTTTGTTTGGTTTTTTTTTTTTAAGTGAAAAGGAGCTCGTTAGAAACAAACCCAAGCTGAGGCCGATCTTTCATAATTAGTAAGAAGTCTCTGTGCCATGATTTAGGGACTGGCGGACCAAGAAATCTTGCTACACTCTTGGGGATTGAACCTCTGACCTTCACAGATGCTCCAAAAGAGTCCTTCCACCGAGCTAACCCCCACCAGCCCTCCTTCCGTGTTTTTACTTGGAGACAGGTATCCCTAGACTCCAAAGTCTTTCCTAGACTTCTCTAACCAGAAGACCTTGAATTTACCATCCTGCTGCCTCCACCTCCCGAGTACCTGGCATTGTAGACCTGTACCACCAGGCTCAGCACCAACATCTGGAGTGACGATAGGGTGAGCAGTGGTCCAGCTCCTCAGCAATATTCTCAGTGATGATTGGACAGCATGGTAAAGTTGTGTCCAGTTGCTAAAAGAGCATTCTTCTCATAGAGCCAGACTAACTGAAACCCAAAGATGTGTGTCGTCACACTAGTCATAGCTTCAGCTTTCTCGTCTTTCCTTTTTGTCTTTTGGCAGCTGTTCTTTCATTCCCTTTCAGTGAAAATCGATTCTTTTTCATGTAATATACTCTGATCATGGTTTCCTGGCCCCATTCCTGCCAGTTCCTCCCCAACCTTCCCTCCCATCTAGATCCACACCCTTTTTGTCTATTTTCTCAAACTATCTCTTTTTTTCATGTTAATTCTTAAGTAAACCCACACCGGGACACCCAAGCCTATAGATCAAGAATCTTTTAGAATGGAGCCACTTTACTACTGAACAATCAAGGATTGCTTCAAGTCTCATCTCGTCCTGCCTGTTGTTTCTTACACTTCCAGGTTACTGCTTTTGGTGGAATTATTTTGTTTTTAGTAAAGCATTCTAAAATTAATTTCAGACTCTGGTCACTCAGCTGGAGAGTATAGCTCTCACCTGGGCCTCTGAAACCATCAAGGGTTTCCATGAGCACGCTTGCCTGCAGACCCGAATGCAAGTTCAAATCACTAGGGGAACTTTAAGAAGTTGCCCATGCACGTAGCCCATCCTGAAGAAATTCATTTAGCCCGTGGGAAGAAGGTTTCCCAGTATTAGCTATTTCAGAATCCCTGGAGTGATATTCTAATGTGTGGCCAGGGACCACAAATGTTTTGAGGACAATTCTACTCTCACTGTGTCTGAGTTTGGCTCTTTGACCTCATAAACCCCAGGGCAAGCAAGGGCTGCTTCGGAAGCCATTGCCTTTGAAAGGCAATTAAAAAAAAAAAAAAAAAAAAAAAAAACCAGACACAGTGCTCACCACCTGACAATCAGAGAAAGAGAAAATAAAACGACATTCTGCAAGCCAAGTCAAAGGACAAACTGGAGTCTATTTAAAATACTCCCTCGAATGGCACCCGCAACAGACACCGGACTTTGGGTGACAGAGAAAATGGTTTGCAGCCTTCCTGTAGAGTTTGGATCGCTTCCTTCTTCCATGTCCCCAGGTATAGGCAGAGCCAACTCCTGTCTCTAATCATCAGGGCCCAAAGAGAGCTCTCTGAGGTACACGGCAGCGTGGGGGATTCAGAGTGCATGCTCAGAACCTGAACTATCAGGCTCGGTGCCTTCTCCCGGGACCTGAGCCAGCTCTGAGAAAGGCGCGAAGAAACGCAAGCTCCTGAGCCAGTAACCGAGGCACTGCACCCCAGCCTCCAGCTTCCTCCTGCAGTTGGCGTGTGCTGGAATTTCCCGTGTTTGACTCTTACCTTCTAGTCCCTTAGTGAAAATCCCATTATCTCAAACAGCTGTGTGTCAAGGAAAGACGTGAATTCTGTCTGTGCCACAACAAACGGATGCAATGCGTGTTTTTCTGGGTAGCCTTAGGCAAAAGCCATTTTATCTCCCTTTCTTCATTTATAATACAAAGACTGAACTTCCTGCTGAAAGGGAAGGATGTCTACTTCAGGGTGGGGAAAGTTTGAAGATGGGAGCAAATCTCCGCAGAACAGAGTGAAATTTATAATCACCTAGCATATACGGGTATTTAATACAGGAAATGTAAGCAACCAGACCGCCCCCCCACCAAAAAAAAAGTTGTGCAAATGTGACATTCAAATATTAATTGAAATTGACCATTTTAAGATAAACAGATAAAGGGAACAAAAAAGAGGACTGTCACGTACCTACCGCGTAAACCTTGAAATTGATTTCAGAAGCATCAGAGCTCGCTACGAAAGAACTTCACTGTTTAATTAGGATGGCTTGGATCCAGAGTCTATATTTAGGATAAGCTGGAAAGTACAGTGTAGAAACAAGAATCACCCAGCACAAGTCTAAATAAGGGAGAGGGGACCCAGTAGGAGAAACGCTTTCCTCAGCAAACTAGGAAATATCTGAACTTTTGTATCTCATCAAACACAAATTGAATAATTCCTAAAGCCTCTACCTCTTCCTCTGAGGAATGTGTCTTGACTAAAATTCTCTGAATGTTAACTTTTCATTTTGCCTTCATCGGTGTTTCACACAGCTCCCTCCATACCTGAGCTCTGCTGGAGTCTAGATGGATTTGGCACCCGACCCATAACACATCAGAAGACTCTGAGGAAGATTCCAAATGTATAGAAACATATTTTATACCATTAATATTTTGGCTTCTTTTTGTAAGTGGTTGGCAGAAGATCCATGGCACCATATCATTAATTTCTTAAATATTCCTGTTTTCTTCTCATCATTGATATATCATCAAATAAATTAGTTCAGACCCAAAACGTGACAGAGAGAAACATATGATTGATTTTTTTTATAATGATTTCATACAACTTACCCTGGCTTTCCACCCCATAATTTTATAGAGGCACACGTGGCGACCTGTGCCCAGAACTGTGATTCTCAGATGTTGAGCAAGACTCTTTTACTTTTTGCTCTTTTTTTTTCGTCTTCTCGTGACCTGGCTCTAAACTGAAACACGCTTGTCAGGAAGTTCACTAAACACAGTTTAAACAATCTAAATAATATACTCTTAACTGTCAAGAAAATGAGGCACCAGCAACCGGGCCTTGTCAGAGAAGATGCTTCAATGGACAGTGACTGTACAGTCGGGAAGACACTTGGAAGACTCAGGGCTTTGACTTTGAAATTCATTCAAACGACAGCTACTTCCCTGGGCTGAAGGTCTAATCTTCAATTACAAGGAAGAATATAGACCAAGTCCAATAGTTCTTAACCTAATTTTAACTAACATAAATGGAAGGTGCTAGACTTGGAGCTTAAGGGTTAATTCCTCAGTTTCACCATAAGACGACCACTCTGCTGCACCCCTCTGTTCTAATGTCAGGCCTCTCGTTCATTTTACAATCCAGGCTCCTAAAAGCTTCAAAGTCACATACTCACGGATGGGAAGACCCAGTGGACTTGACTGAGTTCCTGCTGGTATATTTACTCCAGCTGCCTAACAGCCGTATAATATGGACATTGACCAAACCATTCAGTCTTGGACACACTGCCTAGTGCTTATTGCGTGCATTCCACAGACAAATAAACGAAGTAGGGTTTGACGACTTCACGGGTGCCAGAGCCCCCACACAAATCTCCACTTCCTGTGCAGACAGGTTCCTGCACTGGATCTCCATTGAGACCATGTGGGGAAGGTGAAGCCAGCTGGTTCAGGTGCTGTCTAATATTCACACAAGAAAAGGAGAACTATTCTTGGTGACTTGGAAGTACTTTAAAAAGCCAAGCTCACAGTTCATGGTTCTGTTTCATGGACACAGCAGGGCAGCAACACTATGTGTTGCTGTTATTGTGACTGTCTATCAATTTGTCCACTGTCTGAAAGCAAACTTGGTGGTTGTTTTAGTTCAAACTGAAAATCCCAAATCATAAACACACACACACACAGACACACACACACACACACACTAACAAAACCAGCTCTCTAGTATATTTTAGCTAATTAGTCAGTAAGGTAGGTAGTGAATTCCTTCCACAAAGAAATCGAACTAGGCTGTTGGGAGAACGTCAGCCGCAGGTACACTATGTGCTGATCTATATACCTAAAAGAGTAGAGCGGAGGGAGCCCTGGAGAAGAACTCTGTACCCACCTGCTGACTGCAAGCCCGTCCTTCTGCCTGTGCAGTAGCCCTGTGTTTGGCAGGAAAATGGTGAGTGCTCCAAGTAAAAGAAAGGCAAGGTCATTGCTAACACAGACTACAGAGAAGGAAATGTGCCCAGCACTGCCACCAGGTGGCCATTCCTGGAAGAAATTTCCTAAGTAAGCAGAAACCTCCTGGGGGCAGGGCGGGAAGGGGTGTTACTAATAATCAGAATGTAATCAACTTTCACATCTAGTATCAGTTTATGGATAAATGACACTGGAGGAGTCAATCAGCCAAACCTAGAATTTGAAAATTTCAGGAAAAAATGTAGTCCATTGTCTTCAGCAAATTCATGGCAAGAAGGGGGAAAATACGAATGGGGAGTGCTAGGGAGCAGGGAGAAGGGAAAATGCTTACTTCAAAAGACACTTAAGGTGTACGCCAGTAAAACACACCAATGGGGAGGTCTCATCTGTATCCTGACTTCAGCAAGCAAACTGTCAAAATGGGAGTTTTGGAGGGGTCTAGGAAAATGTCTTAGTCTGTAAAGTGTTTACTGCACAAATATAACCTGAGTTCAGATCAGCAGAACCCATGTGATAAAGCTGAGGTCTGGAACCCCAGTGCTGAGAAAGTGGGAGCAGGAGAGTTCCGAAGGTCACTGGCCAGATAGTCTAGCCTAGTTGGTGAGCTCCAGGTTGTATGAGATACCTTATCTTCAAAAATTACATGATGAAGGAAGACATCCAACGTTGACCTCTGGTATGCACACATTAATGCAGGTACACAATATGTACAGGTGTACAAAGCAAATTGTGCACACACACACACACATACCATATGAGCCAATCATTTGGGACAGCAAGTTGGGTCTGGATATCTGGTGATAATAGCAAAACATTAATTTAATTGGTAGTGATGCTGGAGTTTACCTTTAAGGGAACACTTTGACTTTTAGGGGGACGGTATCCACTGGTGGATTATCAAATACCAAAAGCTTTAAAGTATTCCAGATGGAAAGAACCCAGGAGACTCTCACTGTGAAAGCTGGCGGATGGGTCCATGTAGGTGGCATTTTTCTGTCCCGACCACCTGCTCCCAAATAGTCACTCAGAGGCTTAATATAAATTATGCATGCTCAGCCAATAGATCAGGCTTGTTACTAACGCTTCCAACTTAACCCATTTCTATTGATCTATGTGCTGTCCCAAGGCTTGTGTTTTACCTGTATCCCATTTTGTGGGTCAGACTCATTCTCTGTCTGGCTGGTGACTCTTCTGACTCCGCCCTCCTTCCCATCATTCTCAGCTTGGTTTTCTCACCTGACTTCCTGCCCAGCTACTGACCTATCACCTTTTTATTAGCCAATAAGAGCAATACATATTCACAATGTACAGAAGGTACACAGAAGAGACCCATTATATTGTTCCTTAGACTTACATAGTTGAAGATATCTCTAATATACATTATAAAGTCTGATAACCTACAGAGGAAATTATTGGTGATGCTAAACTAAATATTATGATATATTACTATCTTTCCACCTAGCAAGCAGACATCTCCTGAGCGTCTCTTTTCACTTCACATGCAGCCACACATGTGCACCATATTGGTGACCACTATCCATGCTGCAGTTTGCAGCATTCATTGTTCCTCAAATCTTACAAAAAAAAGGTGGCTTTTGGAAAATAAATCACAGCTCCATTTTAAAAGACCGATAATATTATTATTCCATTTTGTCTTCTTTGGGTAAGGGCTTCTCATTGGACAGTAAGAAAATCAACATGGAGGTAGCATTGATCTGTAGCAATCAGAATGAAGTTGGGAATGTGGTCTCACAGGCAAGACAGCTAGGCTTTAATAGTTTTGTTTTGTAGGCATACAAAGCAATGGGATCCTTTATAGTATGTTCCTATATGCATACCATTGTGGTTTGTTTATATTTATGCCATCACCCCTGCCTCCCTGCCCATCCTGCCAATAATCTATGTCATCCCCCCAAATAGTCCCCTTCTCTCTTCCAGTCATTTGTACAGTTATAGATACAAACATAGATGATCTAACCTTTCCATATATGAGAAAAACCATGCAGTAGAAACATGTGCAACATGAGCTGAGCTGCATGTCTACCCTTCCCCCACACATACTGACCTTCCCACAGGGTCAAGCCACAGATTCCTGAAGCAAGGCTGACCTCGCCACACCTCTGCCCAAGGTACCATTTCTGCCAAACCACCTAGAGACTGAGACGGTACCCTGTCCCTTTCTTTACAAAGCACCCCATCCTTTTCTTTAGCCATTTTATTTTATTTAAAGTGTGCATGTGGAGGTGTGTCAGTGTAGGGCTGTGTGCAAGTAAGTGCAGGCTGCCTGGGAGTTGGGAAGGGGGTGTCAGACCCTTGCGCCTGGAGTTACAGGCAGTTGTGGGAACTCTGACATGAGTAGAGGGAGAAGGATGCTGCAAGGAGAGCAAGCACTCTGATTGGCTGTGCCATTCATCTAGCCCAGTACCTCCCCTTGCACTAGAGTCATTAGTGCCCCTGCCTACAACATGGTGCACTTACTGATCTCTTTGCTTTCAGGTTATAAACACAGCCACCACTTGGTAAAATCCCAAGGTAGATTTGCAAGATTACATGGACATTGAATTCACCCCTGATTATATTATTCTTTTTTCTGGTTACACTGACTTAATTTATGTTGACCCCCCCTCTTTCAGGAAGACAGAAAAGAGGCGTGTGAGTGAGTGAGATGTCTATTTCTCTTTTTAAAAGAAAATCACTCCCTAGACACATCTTAATATATTTTGTTGGTCCTTGGGGGGGGAGGGATAAAAACCTCTGAACATCAAATTGGCCTTTTATATTTAAATTTCAAGTACATTAATTCATTGATACCCATGATCACACCTTATCTATTGGCCCACCAGAAGCCAAAGCAGAAGTCCTTTCAGGAAACTGGGCAACCAGTCTCCTCTGATTTCCTGATTGCATTTTGTGAGGATACTCTAACCAGTGTGTGCAACCGCTGGTTTATAAATGTTACAGATTGGAAGGCAGGCAAATGTCCAAACAGGAAAGGTAATAAGGATTTCTAACAGAGATTTTTTTAATTATTGTTTCACAAAAGTAGCTTCATAATTATCTCTAAAAATATTTCTTAATTTTTTGTGTTCTGCTTCATATGGCTTAGAGGAGGAGAATAAAATAGCAAATGCGGCAATTCCCCTTATAAACTGAATATTTCATGTCTCTGAGTCAAGGTTACTTCACAGGGTTGTGCTGGCAGATTATTAGTTTTTGGAGAACCAACAATGGTCATTCTAGTCTACCAATGAGAGAGTGAGTGGTGTATGACTTAAGAGAGAAACTGTCCTGAAAGTTTCATTGGCTTCTTGTTTTAAGTGTGTGCCTAATCTACTATTAGCTCCCGTGAGAGGCTCTGCTCTACAGCCTGGGCGCAGATACCAGCTCAATCATTCCTAAGCTGGCAACCAAAACAATTAATTCCATCTCTCAATTCCTCATTTTAAAACTACCATAAACCATACCTGTGTGGATAAGAGTCATGCAATTCTGCATTTTCAAAACATAAATAGGATGAGAGCATCAGCTAAGGCCAACCAGCAGGGGGCACCCATCCCTGTGCCACATCAGAGTTCATATCCACCCTCCTTCACCCCTGTAGGTAGGACTCAATTCTACCTAGGAGTGAAAAATCGCAGGCAGGATGCCTCTCTCCTACCTCATACCTGTGGGCACCTTCCTATTGAATTCTCTACACCTATTCGCTCTGCCAAGAAAACACCATCCTCTGGGGTCACCCTGCCAATACTGTACGTCTGCCATTCTTACCTCAGTTTTGCTGCCAATTACCCAGGAAGGCTTTTGACCCCCTAACTAATCCTTCTCTGAGAATATAAACTCTCTCTGAGGTCTCCTCCTAACTCCTGTGCCATTGGTGTCCCTTGACGAGTGTGCAGCTGGTGTTGTACTCTATGCCCACAGATTCAAAAGGTCTGGGATGTCACTTCTCTGCCTAAGATCACAGAAGGGTGGGGACTGCCTGTCATCTGCTGTACTGCATGAACCTGGAACACAGTAGGTCCAGAATAAACGTGTGTCACAGCAATCGGCACTCCTAGAGAGCAGGCACATTTCAACAACATCGGACCAGTGCAACAGGCTTCTCTCCCGAGAGAGAGGCGGTAGCAGGGCCTATTGTTGGGGAGGTTTCCCAAAGGCGCAAAGTACTTCTTTATAAGCTAAAGGCAGCTGGAATAGAAGCCCAGAGAGAGATGGAAAGACGAAGGAATCCAGGCCTCGATGCTCAACCTACTAACTCTATGGCGGGTCTACACTACTCTCAACAGTCCTCACATGTTCAGTTTCTACCCCTTACACAGGCGAATGACTTAGGAGCTGCAATTCACCCTCTTATGATTGAGAGTCAGAGAACTGAAAGTCCAGTTGACATCACTAGTGAGGAATTGGGCAAACTTGACATGTCTGGGATCTGTTCTAGCCACCTGTACCTCCACCGTGAAAGGCCTCCACCCGCATGCGTGCCTACAGTTGATGGTGCACCCAGCCAAAGGGAGTAAAAGGAGGGCAAGGCCCTTCCCTAACCTACAGTGTAAGCATCTACTCTTCTGTATCAGTTCTTTCAGCCTGGGTAACTGGTCTACCTGGGAATAAGTGTTCAGTAGATGCTTGTGGATGGACCAAGTTAGGTCTGCAACCTGACACAATGCTGAGTTGGATCCAAAAGCTGACGGTATGGTCTATGCCATTACTTCAGGATGGCTGGTTAGAGAGAGCATTTACTTGACTCTTCCTATTACTCTCATAAGGGGGCTTGAAGGAATAAAAGCTATGGGGCTGTATATCCGTCAGTTGTGTTTTCAGTAAGGGCTGGGAGAAACCCAGTAGATGTTACACCAGTCTTATCAGTGTGCACTAGGATACTGTATTGGCTCCCCACTATTAGCAGATCTGTTCTAGCACACCACCTCTGGCTCATAGGGACTAGGGGGACATTGTCTGGACATTGACAGTAGAAGGATAACACAGATCAAAGTCATTTGTCCCCTACACAAGCTTCCTCCCAACCCTTGGCTCCAGCCTTTGCTATTTTCCAAGGGACCTGAAAAAATATAAAGCAGAGTGGATTTGGGGTCTTAGGGAGGAAGAAAGGGCAGGATGTGTACAACAGAATCACAAATAATGTATTTTAAGGCAAAGACAAGGCCTGTTTACCTTAGTCTGGCTACTACGCGTCAACGTGGGAAAGGGTAGGCCCTACTCTCTAGTATTGCCCCGGTTTGGTCACCAAAGCTATTTTCTGCCTGAGCCATCAGGAGAGGCTACAGAAGAAGAAGGCAGATAGCCACAAGGAAGGGAACACATTTGGCCCAAAGCTCTGGCCTAGGGTGACCATCCCATCCCCAGCTATGAGGGATTGGCAGGCAAATTGGGCTTCCTGCCTGGATGCAATTAGTTATCGGCAGCCTCCAGGACTCCATATGCAAAGATGACCATAATGCAACCTTAGTTCCATTTACAAAGACATTTCTTTTTAAAATCTCACGTGGGGATAGAAATATCGGAGACGAGGTGGCCTTAGCTGACCACTGGGTCACCATGGCAGCTCTTGGTCACAGCCCACTATCCATTAATCACCCTGACAGGAGCAGTCACAAAGCATACATTGTACACAGGGAACACTGCACTTCCTTGCTGTAAGAGAACTGGCACGGGGAAGGATAATTGGAAGCATTTTGTGTGTTGGGGGGTGTGGACTATACTCCACTTCCCAGCTCCCTTCCCGTAGAAATGCAAAGAAATCTACATTTCAGACACTCACTTCATAAACATGTGTGAGACCTGGTGCAGGACAGAAACCCTTAAACAGTAAGCGTCCAAGAGGAAACGGAGTACACAAACATTCAATCAATGAGCAATTATGAGAAAAAAAAACCCATTTAAAAACAAATGCAAACCTTAGTGTCTGCTTCTAAGCGGCTCGTAATCAACGAGTCAGATGCGTTGTGTACAAGTGTGAGAATAAGCAGGGCTATCGGCCATATTCGGGAAATGCTGGGTGCCTGGTTGGTCCTCAGCGGTGGTGGGATGAGAGCTTAGGAGAACGAGACTTCATAGGAGGCTAAAGGGGAGACTGGAATATGAGGCCTTTAAGGACCTTGGATAACAAAGAACGAATTACATGTAGCAAAGAGTGAACTCTATTGAGAGAGTCACTAGACTTTTTCAGACAAGAAATTACGGCAGAATTGTGAAAGATACATGAATTTGGTAGAGCAGAGCTATGCCGTGAGCGGGCTAAATCCTCACCCACCTGTGTATCAGATTCTGCTCTGTTATCTGCCAACAAGAGAGAATGACTCGTGGTTTCAAGGGTTAAAGGGTGACCCGGGACTATTTTCTGGTAGGGGCTGGGTATCTTATGCATGCTGCGCTTGAGATAAGGGGCCCTGTGGGTATGTCCGTGAGCCTCATCTAGAACTCAGAAGCACATGGTCAGAACACTCATCTGAGGTGTTGCTGATAACTTCTGGTGCAAGCATCTCTGTATCAGACTCTGTGTTCTTTGCCCGACACCCTGTATCAAGAGTTGTAGCTCAGGGGCCATGTTAGAGCCAGGAAAGTCCAAGGAGGAAGGACAAGGCTGTGCCAGGGCAACTCTCAATAGGCAACTATTGTACAGAGGGGTATACCACGGACCAGACAACTGTCATAAGTAAGATGCACGCTGCCCCTGCCATCACTGTACCTAGAATTGAATGACTTCACCTAGCTGTGAACCAAGCCACTGTCCAGGAAGCAGGAAACATGGGAGTCATAGCAGTGCGATTACATTAGTACTTTAAGGAGAATCCTATCAGGAAGGGCTACTTCAGACTTGAAGGTAGATTTGCTATGATGTTTCCTAGCAGAGTCTGGAGTGTGTGTCAAAGCTGCACTCTCACCGCTCCCCTGCTCCTTAGAGGCCACGGGTTTTAGTGGAGCCTGGAATAGAAATTTGGGAAAAACTTTTCAGGACACTCAGGGTGTCTGAGGTAGGACACCTGACAATTAATCATGATAGGAAGGAATGCTGGGAACTGCAAGGCCAGGTCAGGGCTCTGTTTGAACATGGGATGTGGTGATGAAGGAGAAATTGAGGTAAGCCCAGTCTAGACTCAGAAAAAAGGGTTAGGACCATCAAAGGGAATGAAGAAAACAGAGGGACCTGGAATATGATAAACGACAGTACCTTTACTTAAGTCCCAGGTCCAGTGTGGCAAAAGAGTTGGCACTGGTAGGGCAAAGCAAACCAGAGGCCAAGGAGACATGGGTCTGCAGCTGGTGTTATCACCCATGTGGCACACATGACAGTCCTGGGTGAAATCAAAATATTAAGAATCCGATGAAGGGGAAACAGTAATTCAAGGATATGCCTAAGTTCAGAACTCACTAACCGCACGGGCTTCTCCCATAAACATTACTGCATTTAACCTTCCCAATTATCCTGTCATGGAGCTCAGCCTCGAAGCTCAGAATTATGCAAATTCTCCAAAGCAACATATCCAGAGGGAGGGCAAAGCCAGACTCGGAGTCAATGCTTCTGGATTCCCCAATCCTTACCACAACGTCTCTGGATTTCTCTTAGATGAGAAATAATCCAACAAAAATTTCTTTCCAAGGGGGAAAAGAATCCCTTACATGGTCATTGCCGCCTTAAGATATAGATATCTATCTTTTTGTTGTCTGGGAAGGGGCTAGAGAAGATGACAGGGTGATTGTGGCTGGAGTATATTGTGTACCTGTGTCAAAGTGTCTTAAATCATATAACTGTATAAGTGAGGGACCCCAACAAGAAGTGTCTGATAGATAATTGTTTATCCAGTCCCTGGCTGACGTTTTAGAACTGAAAAAAAGAAAGAAAGAAAGAAAGAAAGAAAGAAAGAAAGAAAGAAAAAGGAAAGACATTTACCATTCAAATACAAGCCAGATGCAGTGTGCAAAAAGCATTGGGGCCCTGGAAGAAAGCTTTTTATCAGTTTACACTGTATGGCTATTTGGTTTTTCTTACAGGTTCTTACTCACCATATAGCCCAGGCTGCCCCATGTAATCCAGGCTGAGCTCAAATTCACAGTCGCTAGGATTCTAGGCCTCCGACATGACACCCAACTGGGGGACTGGTTTTAAAAGCTACATCTATTACTGCCACATGACCTTTGTGCAGTTTGGGTTCATACTCCTTTGTTTGGGGCCCAGCTCCCGAAAGCACCAGCCTTTCATCCCCATTTCAAAAGTTCCACAGTGCCACCTGCTGGATGAAGGCACAGCTCAGGTCCAGGTCACCACAGGAGCGCTCCTGTCGTTGCAGAGTGGGTAATATTCAAGTTGTGCAGCCGTCACCACCGTCTTTACACACTGGGCAGGCCATGCTGAGCTCTCAAGGGATAAGCACCCAGACTCCGGGTCCTTAGGGCCTAGGCTGGAGTTCTAGCCACATTGGTGGCAGGAAGTCCTCAAAGGGAGGGCATCAACAGAGAGTTAGGAATCTGCTCCAGCTCTGAGCGCCTTTTCTGCTCGCTGAAGTGAACTGTCTCTCCAGCACACCCTTCCCGACAGACACCTTGTTTGTGTCTCTGTGGACCTCCAGGATTCTTGACTTAATAGCAAAGTGAAACCAAGGAGTCCCCCAGCATGACTGGGAAGTGCCACAAAGTGCCAAAATGTTTGGTAGAAAACAGAGGCTTGCGGATTCCATCAGGCAGGATATCCAGTAATTTGTGGGATGTATTTTTAGCTCTGAAGATTGATGGGAAAACCACTTAAATAAAATGTGAAGACTAGTCAGTTTTGTAGCTCATTCTGCGCCATCTTGTTTCTGAGAAAGAGTCAGAGCTTGGAGCTGTCCATCAAATGTCTCTTAAGCCCCGTTCCTCCATTTTTGTCGCCCCCCCACCTTTTGTTGTTGTTGTTGTTTTTCTGTTTGTTGCTTGTTTTTGTTTTTATCATAGACTCTGATGTCGGGACAGCCTGATATTCAGGGCCTCTCCAAAACCTCTGACCTAAACATCATTTACCAGACTCAGAAACCCCTTACTACCCTGAGTTCCTGCCCTACCCAAATAAGGCTTTGGAGACCTAGCGAGACTTTGCCAAGCCCGGATCTCGGGGATCTCTCCAAGGGAGTCACATGGGAACAACTAGCCTCTAAGTTCCTCCCAGGATGTGCTGTAAAAGCTGAGGTTTTATTACTGTTGGGGAAACAGACCCTAAAGGCCCCGTAAACACTGAGGCACACACTCTCCTCACGCCTTACAAAGCTACAAGTCTCTATTTCCTGCCACCTCTTCCTCACACGTCCTTTCCTGTTGACCAGACCTCAGTCATCCTTAGAAATGGGCTCTAAAGTCCTTCGAATTTTTCCTGGGTTTTCCAAAGGAAAGATTTCCTCATAGGTGTATCGCGCCCTCTAGTGGCAACTTTAAAAGTTGCAACCTGTGTTCACGGGGTTTGGTTTGGTTTGGTTTGGTTTGGTTTGGTTTGGTTTGGTTTGGTTTGGTTTGGTTTGGTTTGGTTTGGTTTGGTTTGGTTTGGTTTGGTTTGGTTTGGTTTGGTTT
>PVIU01002237.1:0-46548 GCA_004026605.1 Ondatra zibethicus | reverse complement strand
AAACAGGGATGTAACTCAGTGATGGCCTCTGCCTAGGACAGGGTCAGCTGGCTCACGACTAGAGCTGTTCTGGACGGCATTTGACTTTCCACGGTGTTTCAGCATTCACCCCCGGAGGTCCTGTCACCTCTCATGTGGGTCGTGGTTGGGCGAGTATTTTCGTAGCTCACCAAGAAAAGAAGCATTTTGAACATTTGTGACAGGTACTGAGGAGCAGTAAAAAAAACTTTATAGATTTTTAAAGCAGCTAAATTTAATTATCCCACAATCCTTCTAATTGTGTCCCATAAACATATGCAATCATTGCTTGCCACTTAAAGTGGGAAAAGATAAAGTCATCGAAGCCTTCAGAGTTAGCAGTATATGAAGATGCTAAAGGCAATGAGGACAGTCTGATCCAGATGGACTGTCCGGTGGTGGCAATTGCTATGTCATCTCGTCTTCCATGCATTTAAGTCAACAACAGAAATCCCAAGTATCTGCTTAAAGAGCTTTTCCATCCTCCTCGGGATCCCAGTCAGACAGGGAAGTGGCATCCACTGCTTATGCACGTGACACCCACAAAATTACAATGGCAAACAACCCTCTTCATCTCAAACTCGTGGTCAAACACAGGAGAGAAAAACAAATGATTGAAAAGTATTTGAGAATCTGTTTGTCACATCAAAGCACCAGCCTGACTCTACCAAAGACTCCATATTCTGTGGGGCATCACAATCAAAGGATACAGGCTACCTATGTACACAGACAGAATTTCCTTTACACTTACCTGGAAACGCCAGTGGTTCCTTAACCAACCTCGGCCTATCACTCTCCCTCTGTTTTTCCATTTATGATGTAAATTCCAAATGCATTGCCCTCTGCTTTCTTTTGCCAGTGACTCGGTTTAGTCGCAAAGTGTTTGTGCCTGAACAGCGGTGACTTCTAATGCTTTCACGTTTTCTACATTCACGTTACCCATGCCATCCTGTCAGTCTCTGTGGAGTGTCAAAACTGTCTTTCTAAAACACACCTCTGATTTGAGCCCTGCCTCACTGTCTGAATCTATTCTGCACTCAGGAAGGTTTAGCCCAATGAGCTACCCCCACAAGGCCCACTAAAGTGAGCGAGTCCAGAACACAGAAGTCATCAAACTCCAGCGAAGATGGGAAACAGGAGGGCCTCCCATCTCCTGCCGGTCAGAGTATAAAGTGATACTGCCATTTTGCAAGACCAATTTGAACAGTCGCTATAAAATTAAATGATGCGGGATGCCCTTCTGTATATGTGTTGCTTTTATTGGTTAATGAATAGAGCTGTTTTGGCCTATGGTTTAGCAGAATAAAGAAAATCAAAGAGAGAGAGAGGGAGAGAGAGAGAGAGAGAGAGAGAGAGAGAGAGAGAGAGAGAGAGATGCAAAGTCAAATGAAATACCATGTAGCCATGTTACCGAAGGGGTAACATGCCACACTGGTGAGCCACGGCCTCGTGGCAATACACAGGGTAATAGAAATGGGTTAAGTTAACAGTTAGAGCTAGTCAGTTAGAAGCCTGAGATATCAATCAGACAATTGTAAGTGATATGGAGCCTCCGAATGATTATTCCATAAGTGGCTTCGAGAACAGGTGGGCGGAGAAAAACTGCTCCAAGGGGACCAGTGGGATACAGAATACTTCTAGCTACAATTAAACCTAGTCTCAAAGTGTGATCCAGTAATTGCTATATTTTATTTATTCACAGGAACTAGAAATGGATGTCGCCAAACACCTGACTATAATGTCTGTTACAACTTGATTTGTGACTTCCAAATTTTATTAATGATCAAGGTGTCTTTCAATAGGACAATGGATAGAAAGAACTTTGGATCATCCAGAAAACAGAATATTATTCATTGCTAGTAAAAAAAAAAAGAAGTTACTCTCAGACCATGAAAAGAGTAAGAAAGAACATTTGCCTAGCATATATGACCCCTTATTATGACACCTACCATCACAGAACAGAAAAAAAAAAGATCAGTAAAATAAGAACCTTAAAAGGACACATGCTGTATGTCATTCTGAAAAGAGAGATGATGATGGTGGTGGCAATAATGACAATAATCTAGAACACCAAATCAGAGATCGCCCTGAAGAATAACTGGGCAGAAAATAGGAGACTTGGGGGCAGGAAGACTATGCTGCAGGCATTATTGTGACGCTACCACAAACTTATTCAAAATAAACTGTACAGCCCACCGCGAAGCCTAGTGTCACTGTGCATTTGGATAATGATATATTGATGATTGTTCCAAGTGCGTGCCCTTGTGGGGGATGTGGGTCATGTGAGGGATTATGTCTGTGAGGACAGAAAGAACAAGGGCAGTTTCTACACCATCCACCTTCTGCTCCATATTACCGTGAGCCTGCAGCTGATGGAACAAAGAGTGTCTGTCCCAAACTCCAAACTGTCTTACCATCACAAACCCCACCCAGCTACAGATGCTGGTGATCTATGCGGCCCACATTTGCAGGACTAAGTTAACATTTGCCAACTGCTTGTATTATCCTCGCTTCTGAGGCTAAGTTTATAGAGATGTCACAGTTCTTACTAGTGTGTGAGGCATTTCCGTAAGGCTTTTTCTCTCAATTTCTCTGGCTTTTCTAGGAGTTGTTACAATTACTGAGCATTTCCCACGCCAACTTCCAACGCCACTTTTGTGTGTTTGCTGATTGCGCTCATTACCCCAAGTTTCCAAAGAAGGGGACAAGTAGAACAGTCCTCATCTGAGAAATGCTATTTGGGCATCAATAACACCTCGGGTGAAACAGGTGATGGGCAGTTTTCATCTCTGCGTTAAATTAGAAGTAGACCCTAGGAACGTCTTATTCCAGAGAAAACAACCACTGAGTCAAAGTTGGAGTGATTCACTAAGGATCCCTGGCTTTTGTAACAACCTGCTTACATATTGGACCATTTCCTTCCACAAGAGCCCTAGCTTCTCTTGCTGGCACGAATTGACAGACACAGACAAGCCAGTAAACTAAACATCTGGGCTCCTGCATCCCAGTGGCTCTGCACTTTTTGCCTTGATGAGTCTTTGAACCTTCCTAAGCAATGGTTGTTCGTTTGGATTTATTTATTTGTGCTTTCCTTTGTAAAGATGTATGTATTATTCTCTGTGTGTGAGTGTTTTGCCCACATGTATGTAACTGCAGCACATGTAGGAAGCCAAGAGAGGACATGGGATCCATTAAACTGCAGTTACAGTCATGATCTTCCATGTGGATGATGAGGATCAAATCCAGGTCCTCTGGAAAAGCAGTATTTACCCTTAGCTGCAGAAGCCTCTCTCCATCCACCCTAGTATTTCTTGTTTTAGTTTTACAACATTTGCTAATTGAGACAGAGTCTTCCTCTGTTGTCCAGGCTGGTCTCGATCTTCAGAGTTAAGTGACTCCCTGTCTCATCCCTCATCCTCCCAAAGAATTGGATGCAGCCTGCTTCTCTTTCGTCTCCTTTCCTTCCTTTCTTTTTTCTCCTTTCTTCTGTCTTCCTGGTTTTCTGTTCTTTTCTTTTCCTTTCCTTTCACTTCCCTTCCCTTTCCTTCCTTCCTTTTTTCCTTTCTTCCTTCCTTCTTTTACCCTTCCTTCCTTCCTTCCTTCCTTCCTTCCTTCTTTTACCCTTCCTTCCTTCTTTTACCCTTCCTTCCTTCTTTTACCCTTCCTTCCTTCCTTCTTTTACCCTTCCTTCCTTCCTTCTTTTACCCTTCCTTCCTTCCTTACTTCCTTCCTTCTTTTACCCTTCTTTCCTTCCTTCCTTCCTTCCTTCCTTCCTTCCTTCCTTCCTTCCTTCCTTTCTTTCTTCCTTCTTTTTTCCCACTTGTAGAGATTACCCTTCCTTACTTTCTCTTTCTTTCTTTCTTTCTTTCTTCTTTTTTCCCACTTGTAGAGATTACAGTAACCCCATCTCACCCACCTCCTAAGATCCATTTGTGCCCACTCAAATGAGAAAGTGTAATTGGGGTGGGCAGGAGACTAGGGATGCTAGTAGTAGTGCTACATCTCAGTTACACAATACCTGTGCTCCCACGCTCTAGTTCTAAACTAAAGAGCAGCCCAATTCACACATGGCAACTTAACATGTATTTCTTCCCTTCAGTGGACTACAGACACGAAACTCATTGATGAGTCATTTTCCCCCTTCAGTTGGTGTCAAGATAAAACAGGCTTGGGAAATAATCTGCTGAGTCATGTTATACCCAGACATACATGTAGACCTATTCTTATGCCTTGATGGTCCCACACCATAAAGCAGGGAAATGGAAAATGTAAGCCCAATTAATAATTCAAAGCACTGGGTCTTTGTTTAATGACCATGTCTGCCAATTAATTTATATGCCCACTAACCTAATAACAGGAGGTCCCTTCTCTGAATCTGGCCTCTTCACATAAATGGGATAGGTTGTATGTCATCAGCTTGGCAGGTTCCCCAGTCATCTGTAGATCAATGTCGTCAAGGTTGCTAGATAATATATTTTCACTGGGAACCCTCTGACATGATTCCCTGAGATGTTTTTGATACCTCTACTGAAGCCCTTCCCTACATCCATAGCTCCAACCTCCCAAAGCATCAAGCGGAAGCAAGCTATGGCTGACAATCACTTGACTAGCACTCTCTAAAACTGTCAAGGTCACAAAAGCCAAGGGAAGATGGGTGAATTGCCATAGAGTAGAGGGGACTAAGGGGACACTGCGACTTAGTTCACTGAGGGATTCTGAATCTGATCTTGTACAGGATGGGGGAGACGAGACTGGGGAAAGCTGGATGAGGGTGAGGTCACACAGCATTAAAGTTCATTCCGCTCCAAGGAGAATCTCTTACCTTGGAAAGGTGGACCCCAGGTATCATGGGCTGCCAACTCTGGGGAGAGCATGCAAAGTTGTCTGGACCTCTTGGCCCTCCCCCACCTTGCCACAACCCCCTTCCTAGAAACTTTGAAAACACATAATGCTTGATCCGATTCTCTATTCTCCCACACTACTGATACAGGAAGTGGTTAGAGCACGATTGGTTATGGTAGGGAGTGAGGAACGCTAATGTCGCTGTCTCAATATCTGGAGGTTCAAAAATAACACAGTTGTGCTTCCAACAAGAAGCATATCTGAAAATGATTTCTATCCAACAGTGAAAGATTGATTGAGAATCTGATGAGCCCCCACGAGTAGCCCTCTTCTCCCCAGTCTGCCTTCCACCTTCCCCAGCCCTCCATTCGCCTAAGAGGGGGAGCGCCCCCTCGAAGTCCTCACATGCTCCCCACATTCTGTGTGAGAAACACTGCTCCAGCACCCACTCTTTGCTTTCCACATTGTTCCCATGAAGTGTGCTGTTAGGAGCTCAGAATAATAAAGATTGCTGTCATAATTAAGCTCTGGGATGGATTTCAAAGACTCACAGACATTAGAGATGAGAAAGCCCCAGCAGGTCATCCAAGCTTGTCTCCCTGCCAGTGCAGGAGGCTGTGTGCAATTTGTCGGATCTGTTATCAGTCTAGAAAAAATTCTAAACTATTCAAAAAATTACCACATTGTATGAATTATAATAAAAAGTTTACCTTATTCCTGAGCCATTCTTGGAGGGGGGGGTCACTGAATAGCTTTCTAAAAACAATTACTGTCCTATTTAGAATAGATTTTCCAAGGTGAAAATGTGGTTATTTTCCTTTCAATGTGACAGCCTGTGCTTATTGTTATGCAAGAGCTGCCTCCCTGCATCTGATGGTTTAAAGTTTAACACTGACCCCAGCTGTCCCTCAAATGATATCATAAACACGGCTTGCAATGCTTCCAGCTTCTTCTGGCTTTTCATAAAGGGCTGGACTTGAACACAGTTGATATGGTACTGGTTTTGGCTTTGGCAATCCTAGATGCAGAACCACTACCTTCTCCTTCTGCTCCTCCTCCTCCTCTTCCCCCTCCTCCTCCTCCTCCTCTTCTTCCTGATCCTCCACCACCACCTCCTCCTCCTTTCCTCTTTCCCTCTTTCGTTTCTCTAATAAAGTGTGTCATCTTCCAAGGGCCTCCCCACAACGACAGGACACTTTGTCATCTCACCTTGTTCAGCTAAATGGGACCTTCCTCAAGCAGAATCGTCAAATCACTGGCATGTCCATTTCTATGTGTGATTTCAACAGAATAGGCCAAAGAAACCAAAATTGAGCATCTTTTCAGGGTATAGACCTTGAGAGAACCCTGAGCGAGTCTTTGAGATTGACAGTTCTTTCTGACCTTGTACCTCATTTCTGGCATAAGTTTGTTTTGTGGGCAAGGTGGGAACAGAGCTGAAGGCACAGGCAAAAATGCATTGAAATGTGTGACAGCTTCATCAGCCTAGATGTCCCTCTGTTGCCATCTCGAGGGACAGGACTATGATGACAGAAATATACCAAAGCACCTCAGCCTTTTTTGTTATTGTGGCTTATGTATGCCTGTTTAGGGTGATGCATACTGAATCCAAGACTGTGTACTCTACCCATGAGCTTCGCCTTGCCCCTAGTACTTCTCAGGTCTAGAGCATCTTTTTGGCATACACTACTAACCTTTATAGAGCGCTTCGGAAAACGTAGGACCTGTCCTATGGAAAAGCCGCATCGTGGCAAGAACTAGCCCCAGCTCTTCTTGGGTGAACACATCATGTTAGAAATAGGTCATGCTGGAAACTTCTGTGGCCCAGAAGGTCCCAAGAAGTACTGGGCACCCTTCATTGTTCCTTACACAGCTACATGAAAAAAAGCATGCGTGGGTTGAACCAATCCTGTCTCTACATGGAAATTTCATTTGTCAGCTGGATGAAGCCCAGCATGTGCTTTCCCAAAGCCCCTGTGTTGTTAGCAAAGCTCACTTCCTAAGTTAGCTCACAAATCCAGCATTGGCTCTGGTGCTGTGGCCTTGACCACAGCCACATATGAATGCTTAATACCCAAATACAGAAAACTACCCCTGTGATTTCACACACTTCTGAATGCTAAGGTGTGACTCCATTGAGTAAAAATGGCCCACAGAATGAAATGTTTGTCCCAAATTGATTGATCATTAAGTCTGGGGATTATGGTATTGAGAGTAATAGGTAAAGGTTTAGGTGAAACCAGCGACACGGATAAGGCATCTCTAGGGCCATGACGAGGAATGAGAGAATGATTGAAGGCAAATCTGCCTCAAGACAGATAAGCCTTTAGTCAGAACAGAGCGAATCCCGAGTTTCTGGCTCACCTTGGTGGTGCACAGCAGCACTGCGAGCATCCGGGCTTTACCTTCAGCATCTCTGCTCCTGAAGTTAATGAGCTTCATCCCCTCTCTGTTCTTGTCTGACACTAGGAGCTGTCAAGAAGGGAGGTACCCTCCATGCGATAGCTGATCAGACAAATGTCACAAATTAAAATTGGCGTCCCACAAAAAGACAAGAGAGAGGAAGTGACCACGCTGCCTGGAACCTGAAAGTGGGCCTCATAGAGAAAGATACCCACGGAACTCAGGACCTCCCCCTGGTGTTCACAGGCCCCTTCCGCGCTCTTGGTGGATGGCTTGCTGAGCCCTGAGCAAAGCTTCTGATGTGTTCTAAGCTCTGCCTGTCCAAGCATGCCCTGCATCTTTTTCTGCTTCTACCGTGGCTGTATCTTTCAGGATTCTGTCATTGTCTCTACCACCTTTGGATACATGCCCAGTTTATACCGATGCCACGGAAGGAGATGAAGAAGGGGCGCTGCCAAGAGACGGAAAGAACCTACCCGTGTAGCTCATCTTTATTCTCATGGTCCTTGGATCAGGAACCCCGGTGCAATTAGTGTGCTGGCTAGGCAGCTTTTGCGTGGGAGGGGGTGAAGGGCAAGGAGAGGGGTGTGTTCCTTAGGAAATGTATCTGGACAGCTTTGTGATGTTATCAGTAAATTTCCCCAAGAAGGACATTTGAACCAAGTGCTACGAGGAAATTAGAACTATTCCATCGGCCCTCCAGAAAGAGCACTGAGGACCCACGGCCTGCTCAGAGCCCCAGCTGCTCCTCACCTCTGCTTTCTCCTTGAGGTTTCTGGGCAGCGGTGGGAGGGGGGCGGGGCTTGGTTGATTTGCTTGCCAGGGAAAGGACAGGACACCAAGAGCAGTGGCAAGGGCCTGTGTGGTTTGGGGGCCTCCGGGGCGTCTCTAAGGTACTGCATGCCTGGCGCAGATTTTTGTTTGGCCCAGGGGGGTTGTGCAAAGATGGGGACAGACCACCAAAGTCTAATAAACCAGAAGCTAACTTTATTCCAGAAACCAGATTCTAGGAAAAAAAAAAATCTCCATGAGCACAAAAAGCTTACCAGCTAGCTGAGACCACAGCCAGAGATAGATTTTGTAAGGCTGTGACAAAGGCCGGTTTAAGAACCCACCTTTTCATAGTAGGGGCACCAAGCATTAGGTCTGAACAAAGAAATTTTTACAGCCTCGAGGTAAAACTCAGATACAGATTGCCTTACTTTACAATCGCCATTAACAGAGTTTTTCAGTGTTTATACTTAATCTATTGTCTTCCTTGGTACTTCCAGGTAGTGTTTACTGAAGCCCTGTGCTCTCCCCTCTGATGCTGCCAGTTTCACACAGCACAGATAATGCACAACCCAGAGGTCATATGGATGGCTGGGGGGGGGGTGTTAGGCTCTCAGTTTGCAGAGAGCAAGGGTTGTAAAGCAGAGTAACCCACTGTTAATGGTTAATCCTTAAGCTGCTGAGAAAGCTACTGACAGTGTGTTCTCATTCTCCTAGGCTTACAACTTTGTATTTCTTTATTTCTATATTCTTATTTCTGGAATCTACATTTTTATATTTTTATTCTTGGACCCTTCAGTTTTCATTTTACTAACCCAAGTCTTCTGGGGGTCAAACTGTTCATTAATGTGAGGGACTTCAGTGCAAACTCCTCTCAAAAAGATTATTAAATTTTAAATTAGTTTACAAATGAGTGTGGTTTCATGAGGCTTCTTCATGTGTTCTCAGTTCTGGTGACCCCTTACCTTTGACCTCTCCCCCTCCCCCACCTCCTTTCCCATTCTAGCTAAGACCATTAGCCCTTCCTGTTCTAAATATATCACAAGTGTTCTGTCCCTTCTCATTTTACTTTTTGCTTGTAATGCAAGATCATAGGTTTCTAAGTTGTTTCTTGTGGCCCAAGACCAAGACAGCTAATAAAACCAACAAGGGGTTGGGGGAGCTTCTCAGATCCCACTCCCAGTCAAGGAGCTGCTGGTAGTAGAAGGGGTGAAAGTCACTTTTCTTTAGGAATGTGACCAATGGGAGGCTGTCCAAGTCCCAAAGAATGACTCCTATGCCCATGTGCATAAGAACAGCATGGATTAGATTCAGTGAGTTACATAAATAAACAATAAATGACAGGAAGTTGGGAGAGAAATGTCATGGGGGGAATAAGAGAGGAACAGGGAGGGGTGTTGATGTAGGAGGTCCTTCTGTCTGTGTTTCTTTTATTGATTAATGAATAAAGAAACTGGCTTGGCCTATAGCAAGTTAGAACTTAGTTAGGTGGAGGAAAACTAAACTGAATGCTGGGAAGAAGAAGGCAGAGTTATAGAGAAGCCATGGAGCCATTGCCAGATACAGATGCCGAACCTTGCCTGTAAGCCACAACCACATGGCAATACACAGATTCATAGAAATGGGTTAAATTAAGATGTAAGAGTTAGCCAATAAGAAGTTAGAGCTAATAGGCCAAGCAGTGATTTAATTAATACAGTTTCTGTGTGGTAATTTCTGGAGTCTGGGAGGCCAGGAAACAAACAAGCAGCCTCCTACAACAGGGTGTGTCTTAGTTAGGGTTTCTATTAATGTGAAGAGATGCCACAACCTTGGTAATTCTTTTACAGGAAAACATTTAATTTGGGTTGGCTTACAGGTTCAGCGGTTTAGTCCATGTTGCCACAGTGGGAAGCATGGCAAGACACAGGCAGACCTGGTGCTGGAGGGGTCTACATGTGGATGAGCAGGCAGCAGGAAGAGAGCGCCACACTGGGCCTGGCTTGAGCATCTGGGACCTCAAAGCCCACCTTCAGTGACACACTCCCACCAAGAAGGCCGCACCTGCTAACAGTGCCACTCCCTATGAGTCTATGGGGACCATTTTCTTTCAAATCACCACAGTGGATACTTGACCAAGATTCATTTTATGTGTGTATGAAATTTTCAAAGAATACGTTTTTAAGAGAATATGTAAAAACAACCAAAATTTGATGAATGCATTATTAAAGTGAAAAGTGGGGGGGAGGCGGGGGGACAGCCAGGTGTGACAGATTCAGTAGAAGACTGGAGACTAAGAAAGCCACATAAAGATTAATGAAACCAGTTTGCAGAGGGAAACCGAAAGCCCCTCCTTCCCCTGGCACCATCTAATGAACAGATTATGCTCAGTGTAATGGATATTCTGGGTGGCAACTTGACTGCATCTGAAATTAACTTAAATCTAAAAGGCTAGGTACACCTGTGAAGTATTTTTTCTTAATCAAGTCATTTGAAGTAGGAAGACCCACCTTTAATCTGAGCCACACCTTCTGGTGGTAGCTAATGAAAAGGACGTGGAAGAAGGAAGTTCTTTGTTTTTCGCCTGCTTGCCCTTACTCTGGCTGGCAAGTCCCTTCTTTCATTGGATTTAGAGTCTGCTTCTTCTGGATTACAGTGTATACTGAAGACTACCTGAGACATCCAGCTTCATGGGCTTTCAACAGTCCAACTACTGGACTGTTGGACTTTACATTCATAGGAAGCCATTGTTGGACTAGCTGGGCCACTCTAACAGACCCCCCCCCGTGTATGTGTGTGTGTGTGTGTGTGTGTGTGTGTGTGTGTGTGTGTGTGTGTGTGTGTGCAAACACAACACACGGTATGAGCAGCTTGCTGCCATGTGTTTTCAGCTCTGCAAATAACTTTTTCCATTGCACACAGAAGAGCCAGACTACCTTCTCAGAGATCACTACCAACATTAACCTTGAGTGAAAGCAGGGGACCCCATGTCCATGTATATTTTTTTCAAGTACTGGCAATTCTTCCCACTTTTTTTTCCAACAGAGGGCTCTCTATTGCATGTGGCTCAAGGGACATTTAATAACCATACTCCAGAGTTAGAGATTTGATTTATCTTCCCTAACAACCAAGTCACATGCTAAGCTAAAATTATATATGTACTCTGTGCATGTACATATTATATATATAATTATACACATGTATGTCTGTGGGTCTGTATATCTATGTGTGGGTATGTACACAGGAGCACAGTACCCTTGGAAGCCAGAAGAAGGAATCACATTCTCTAGCAATGGAGTTATGGGTAGGTATAAGCTGCTCAACATTGGTGCTGTGAACAGAACTTGCATCCTCTGGGAAAGCTATCCTTACTCTTAATTGTTGAGCCATTGCTCTGCCATGCTAATGTATCTTTGTCTTTAACCTTCAAACCACTATAATTTAGCCTAGGAATTATTCAAATTTTGTGAAAGATGGCTTCTTTCTTTTAGTTGCTTTCGTTTGGTTGCCCACCCCTCCTTTTTGGTTGTTTGTGAAACAAAGACTTTTGTAGAGCAGACTGGCCTGGAAATCACTGTGCAGCTAAAGACGACCTGGATCTCCTGAACCTCCAAAGAGCTGGGCTTACAGGTAAGTGCCCTCCTGTCTTTCTTAGGCATTCTGTGGCATCCCACCATCATGTGTGATAATGAAGGTGAGGTTCAAGTCCATTCTTTCTTTACTCAACACTGGCTCCTACTTTCCAATCTCTCATCTGCTTCCTAAGCAGGGGCAATTGTGGTTTCTTTTCAAGAAATAATATTCCAACATCAATGACGTCCATTGGCCTTTGGGAAGAAATGGGGGACAGGGAGAAATGCAAAGCTTGGCTTTGAGGAAGCACAGAAACTCAGCCTAAAGGGTTGGGACGCTGGGGAAACTTTTGAAGTCATTTGAGAATGTCCTGTCTCTTCTTGGCAGGTCATTACATTCTATTTAATGCTTCTTCTCCTTTGCTGCGATTTATAAATTCTTAAGCAAATGCAGAGGGAGGAAAAGCTAATGCTCCTGATGATACATCAGAATGGCAGCTGACAGACAGACTTCCCCTGTGGTGTGAACAAGATGCTCTTCCCAAAAGAAGTCCTGCATACAGAAAGAAGGGGATCACAGAGACTGTGCCTTTAATTTCAGAGACCAGGACCCAGTGTGATGCTTTCTGTTGAGATCAGCCACCTGCCAGCTTGCAACATGGGTAACTGGCACAGCCAGAGTAACCTGCACCGTGTTTTAAATAACTGCCAAATAGCCCATGTCATGTCTGGTGACCAACTGTGAGTAGCAAATAGAGGACAAGCTTCAAAGTGAAGCCACATAACAGGGGGGCAAGGACTGCTGATGGATAGTAGAATTAGTTGTCATTATCCCTGTGTTTCCTCTTTACCTATTCAAGTCGATCCCCCATTTTTAATAGCTGTAATCCCATTTGGAATTCGGTCTCACAAGTCTATCCAAATACATATCTTGGGTGATTTCTCTTCTTTTGTGGTCTATTTCTACAGGGCAGGTATCATATGATTATAGTCACCCGGTCTTGAAGTTTAGTGGGTCCTCCTCTGTTTCCCAGACAGGCTGAGTCAGGAGAGGCCATGTCATACACAGATGCTCCCACAATAATGGTGGGAATGAGGGACAGAGGATGGTTTCAGAAAAAGATGTAGCTGAAAAAGAAGAACCAGACCTGCAGTTATAGAAACATGGTCATTTAAAGCAACAACAATAAATGATACCCTTTATGAAACACTTAGTTGGTGACAGGCCCTGGTCCAGGTACCTGTAGGGAATCATTCACTGGCCAGTTCCATGCATGGATAGACTGGAGCTCAGAGAGGCTGATCACCTGTTCAGCACCGCACTGCTTAGCATGGGATGATGATTCCCTTGGGGGACCCTTTTCAGAGGTTGCCTGACTCTGGTGCCCACGGTTGTTCTAATCATCAGCAAGCAGATCTGTATTCTACCTGCGACACCTCACTGGAGCTCTGAGTAGCATTGCTTGGGGGCAGCTCAGTGCCTTGCTTAAGCATGGCTGTCTCTGGGCCATTGCAACTGAAAAGCCATTCTTCTCTTGATGGCAGTGCTTCCAGCGAATATTGCTACAGGCAAGGCATGCTTTCTAAGTAGCTGGCTTTCTATATCATCTCAGAGTAGTAGCTGTGGTTCAAGTGGCTTTAGATTCCCTTATAACTTAGATTCTCATATTAATGATTCATTTGGTCATTGGTCATGCCACACAGATGGACTCAGGTGTCTCACTACCCCATAGCACCCAATGCTGAATCACCATGAGTCAAGGATTTAAAAGAAACTCACCTTTGTGCAACTTTGCTTTTCATTCATGCAACTAATCTAATGTAACCCCAAGAAGCCTTTATTTCACTTAGAAATGCCCAAAGCCGTCCCCTTTCACAATTACAGAGAACACATAGGAAAAGTGTGTTGCCTCAAACACCTAGAAACTTACCTCTTATCTTTCCCTCCCCTACCCCCCACGTGGCTTTGAGAAGTTACACACCTCTTTTTATGTTTCCTCTCCCCAAGAAAAATGCCAAAGTGATCAATGTCACAGCCACCACACACTGCTCAAAATCTGATTGATGGTTGTTTTTAACCATGTTTTAACTTTCATTCTGTGGACATTTAGAAAGCACTTTTATGTTTCCTGTGGGATTTCCCTAGTCCACACCTATCTAACTCACGGTCTCCTCAGGCATGGCCCCTTGTTTCCTTTGACAGAAAACATGAGCTCTCTAAGGATAAGGCTAAGTCAGGGCAGCCAGCACACGTTCAGGAGTATGGCTTGGCTGTGGTTGGAAAGCATAAGCACTCTTTGAAATATATTTAATGACAAAATGTTAAAGCTATAGTATTGAGTTAAAAGTAAAACTGGGATTGGAGATCTGGCTCCAGAAGACCCAGGTTCTGTTCCTAGAACCCAAAATGTGTCTCACAATCAACTGCAACTCCAGTCCCATAGTATATGATGCCTTCTTTTGGTCTCCATAGTTACCAGGCACATATGTGGTACACAGACAGATACGTGAGAAAGATACGTATACATGAAAAAATACATAATACATATAATACACACATGTAAAACACACAAACACAGCTGGAGAGATGACTCAGAGGTTAAGAGCACTGGCTGCTCTTCCAGAGGTCCTGAGTTCAATTCCAAACACCCACATGGTGACTCATAACCCTCTGTAATGAGATCTGGTGCTCTCTTCTGGCCTGCAGGCATACATGCAGGCAGAACACTGTATATATAATAAATAAATGAAGCTTTAAAAAAACCTAAAATACTTAGCTTTTCTAGGAACACGAACTATAAGCTCAATGTCCTTTGTTTATGGCTAGAATCCACTAAAGAGTAAGTACATACCACATTCGTATTTTTGGGTCTGTGCTATCTCACTCAGGATAGTGTTTTCTATTTCCATCTATTTGCATGCAAAATTCAAGGTGTTATTGTTTTTTACTGCTGAGTAATATTCTAATGTGTAGATGTGCCACACTTTCTTTATCCATTCTTCCATTGAGGGGCATCTAGGTTGTTTCCAGGTTCTGGCTATTACAAATAATGCTGCTATGAACATAGTTGAACAAATGCTTTTGTAGTATGATTGGGCATCTCTTGGGTATATTCTCAAGAGTGGTATTGCTGGATCCTGAGGAAATTGACTCCCAATTTCCTGAGAAACCACCACACTGATTTCCAAAGTGGTTGTACAAGTTTGCATTCCCACCAGCAATGGATGAGTGTTCCCCTTACTTCACATTCTCTCCGGCATAGGTTATCATTGGTGTTTTTGATTTTAGCCATTCTGACAGGTGTAAGATGGTATCTCAAAGTTGTTTTGATTTGCATTTCCCTGATAGCTAAGGAAGTTGAACATTTCTTTAGGTATCTTTTGGCCATTTGAAATTCTTCTGTTGGTCCCAAAGAAAAACATATATACATCCTCCTGGAAATTGGAGGCAGACAAGATTGCCAGGCAAAAGTTGGAAACATGGAGGTGGGGTGGGGTGGGGGGAAGGGGAGGGGGGAGAGAGTAGGGAGAAGGGGAGGGTTGGAGGGAGCTTGAGGGAGTGGGATGGTTGAGATGGAGGAAGGGCAGATAAGGGAACAGGGAAGAAGATATCATAATTAAGGAAGCCATTTTAGGGTTGGCAAGAGGCTTGACTCTAGAGGGGTTCCCAGGTGTCTACAGGGATGTTCCCAGCTAGGACCCTGGGCAGTGGAGGAGAGGGTGCCTGAACTGGCCTTGTCCCATAGTCAGACTGAAGACTATCTTGAATATCACCATAGAACCTTCGTCTGGCGACAGATGGAGATAGAGAAAGAGACCCACATCGGAGCACTGGACTGAGCTCTCAAGGTCCAGTTGAAGAGCAGAAGGAGGGAGAATATGAACAAGGAAGTCAGGACAGCGAGGGGTTGGTCCACCCACTGAGACAGTGTGCCTGATCTAATGGGAGCTCATCAAAGCCAGCTGGACTGGGACTGAACGAGCATGTGATCAAACTGGACTCTCTGAATGTGGCTGACAATGGGGGTGGACTGAGAAGCCAATGATAACGGCACTGGAATTTGTCTCTACTGCATGTACTGGCTTTTTGGGATCCTAGTCTATTTGGATGCACACCTTCCTAAGCCTACATGGAGGGGGGAGGGCCTTGAACTTCCCACAGGGCAGGGTACCCTGCCCTCTCTTAGGACTGGAGGGAGAGGGGGGAGCGTGAGTGGGGGAGCAGGAGGGAAATGGGGGGAGGGGAGGAAGTGGAAATTTTGAATGGTATTATTTATAAAGCAATAAAAAATTTAAAAAAACCTAAAATATTTTTTAAAAAACACACACAAACATAACACACATAACATACACACACATAACATAAAAGCATGCACAAAACACTTAACACACACATAAAATGCACACACACACACACAAGTCTACAAAACTTACTCTGCAAAACCTCCTGGTTGCCTATTAGCACTGCTCCTGGCTCCTAGTGGCAGAGGACAGTGTCATTTGTCACTGCTTTCGTGTTCCTTTTCACTGAATATCTATGAATATGTATTACTTTTGTAAAGCAAAACAGCTTGGAGAATTAAAAGATTTGATTAACATTTTTCTCCTATGTTCTATTGTGTGGATTAGGCAGTCACCTTGGAAACTATATTTGAGAGAGCTTTAGATATTGAAATATGGGCATTAAAGTCGAATGTTTCATGATGAAAACAACACTGTAATAAAGCAATCGAGCAAACACATTCACTCACGCTATCTAGCTACCTGTGGACTGGAAAGTGCTGGAGACTGTAACATGACAGAGTATAGCCTCCAGTGGCCATATGGGCAGTCACAAAGAGCAGAAAAGCAGCCTTTTCCCTGTACTGCCTCCTAGGTATAGATGGGGTGAAGGCTAGTCTTGGAGGGTCTCCTGCATGTGTGAGGCCCTGGTTCACCCCAGCACGGCTCCAAATGAGTAAGACATGGATTAAGATATATCAGAAGTTCTGCGAATCCAACTTAAGCCCGTATTTAAAATCCTCCTTCATATTCTTTTACCTTATCACCCGCTTTTAATAAGCTATGTTTTCCCGTATGTCTCGAGTATTTTCCTAGATCACAAATGGGCAACTTGCCTATTACAGAATTTCAGGCACAGGATCTCCCTAGTACTTGCAGTACTGGAGCAAGTCTTCCAATTGTCCTCTTGCTTTTCCTTTCATTTTCTCTGTTCCATTTTGAGACAGGATCTCTCCAGGTGACCCAGACTGACCTTGACCTCCCACCCCAACCCCAAGAGATTTACAGGTACGTCTTCGGATTGTCCTCAGTAGGAAGCGGAGACCTCTCGTAACACCAGTGGGAGCCACTGTGATCTGTCTAGATGCGAGTGAAACTCCAAACTTCAGAAGTAAAGTCACAAATTTCTTCTTAAAAACTTCTAGAGGAAAGTGAGTCAAGGAGCATTTAACTTCCCAAGGAAGATGGAATGTTTTAGGCACAGCAGCATTTTAATACTGAGTCTTCTGTCAATTTCTGTCACTTCCTAAAAGTTTTAGAAAATGTAGAGTGTGACACTTTCTACTTACTTTTCTTCATGTCTATAGCCCTTGAATGATTCCTACACAGAAGGAGGAAGATAGCAGGCCGGTTGTATGTAGAATTCCATATACAGTACCTACCACCATGTGTGACATAGTGCAGACTCACAATTCATACTGTTGAGCGAACTAGATAAAGAAGTTGGCCGGGCGGTGGCGGCGCACGCCTTTAATCCCAGCACTCGGGAGGCAGAGGCAGGCGGATCTCTGTGAATTTCGAGGCCAGCCTGGTCTACAGAGTGAGTTCCAGGACGAGCTCTAAAGCTACAGAGAAACCCTGTCTCGAAAAAAACAAATAAAAATAAATAAATAAATGAAATTGACCCATAGTAATGTTCAATAACTTGTGAATCAGAAGTTCAAAACCTGGGATTTGAAAGCAGGTCTTCAGACCAAGCTTTACCATCTGCCCATGCACACCACACCAGCCTCCTTAGGGCACCCAGATAGGCGATTCACTGTGAACCCCGCTGGGCCTGACCTTCTGCAAAGGGACTAGAAAAACAAATGACCCAGATATGCAGCTCAGGAAGGAATTTTGTGTCCAAAGACTTATAGGTAATTAATCAATATTTATCAGTCATCAATTGCTAGATGGTGCCCAGAGATGTTTTTAAAATGCGGTCATTTGCACTGGGAAATTATAGGAAAACACTATGTGCCAATTGCACATTCAATACCACACATGTCTGGATCTGAGGAGCAGAGAAATACTCGGAATGACGGGCACTGCCTCACTCCTTGCTCACTACCAGGACAGGCATGCAGGACCGACCACAAGATGCCCTCTAATTTAGTGAAAATTAACAGCTCCATAAGGCCTGAGAGATATAGATATTTGGACATATATATATAATAAATTAGTATTTCCTACATATAATTTCATTCTACTACAGAAAGTAATTATATAACTAAACATACAACATATATATGTTGGTCAGGCATACGTGTTTACATATGTACATGTGTACCTTACATAAGCATTTCTTCTATGCAAATACATTCCAGTGTAAAATATAGTTATATAAACACATATGTATCTTATATTTGTTTGCATTCACACACATATCCATATGTACATGTATCTTAGTAAATATCTCTTACATGTAAATATATTCTAGTAGTCAAAATATTTATATAAATACCCAAATAACATATAGACCTTGGAATTCAGCTATATACATGGGTGTGCACTTTGTGCTGGCCTGTTTTGCATCAACTAGACAGAAGCTACACTCATCTGAGAGGAGGGAACAATTGCAAAAATGCCTCCATAGGATTGAGTTATAGGCAAGTTTGCAGGACATTTTCTTAATTAGTGATTGATAGGAGAGAGCCCAGTCCATTGTGAATAGGTCCATCCTTGGTCGGGTGGTCCTGGGTTCCCTGAGAAATCAGGCCAAGCAAGCCATGGAGAACAAGCCAGTAGGCAGCACTCCTCCACGGTCTTCGCATCAGTTTCTGCTGCCAGGTTCCTGCCGTTCAACTTCCTACCCTGATGTCCTTCAGTGCTGGACTACAGTGTGGAAATGTAAACCAAATAACCAAATAAAATAAACTCTTTCCTCCTTGTTTCTAGTCATGGTGTTTCATTGTAGCATTAATAACTCCTTCTAACTAAGATACACACAGAGAGATAAACATGCAAGTTATATACTAGGGTGCTGGGGAACCTCCTTCAGCCAATGGCCTTTGAGAGGCTGGACCAGGTTGGGCGTGGCCTTGGGTACCAATGCACTGGCTCTCTCTCTCTCTCTCTCTCTCTCTCTCTCTCTCTCTCTCTCCCCCCCCCATTCAGTTCCGTTACCCGTTTGTACAGAGGACTGTGATCTGCGAGTCCTCCCTAAATAAAGAATCCCTTATTATGCTCAACTCTGCGTTAATGTGGGATTACTTTATTCACGTTCTCCCACATCTGCAGACCAACATGCACCTCCCCGTACCGGCTCATCGCTTCCCACTGCTGCCTCCCATCTGCAGCATGCTGCTGCAACCTCTCCAGCCACCAGGGATTTTTTTTCCCACCGCAATCCCTTCAGCATCATGTCCGCCGGCTGTGCACAGGCCCCGTTCGTGGTTCATGACTCCCAGCAAGCTTTGGGTTTCTTGATATTCTGGCCACCAAAACTCTCTCTCTCTCTCTGTGCGTGTGTGTGTGTCTCTCTCTCTTTACATTTTCCCACACTCGGGTTTATCCAAATCCACACATATTTATCCGTATACATAAAAGCCATACATACACACCCAAATATGAATAGGTTGCAGATACACACACACACACACACACACACACACACACACATACAAATTAACCCAACTTTATACTTAACCCTTTCTAAGATATGTACAAATACTTTTCCTTGAGATAAACTTTCCTAGTCTTTTTGTAAAGTGAGACACTGTATCAATACTTTGTATTGTCCCTCTATAGATCACACTAACATACAGGGCAAGAGAAGTGATTCATTGTGTGTTATTCTTTTTAAGATGCCCAGTTTAGGAAGTTTTAATGCCAAGACAACCTGAGGCATTGACAGAGTGTTTCAACATTTGCAGCCTCAGTTGAGAATTAATGGAAAAAGAAGAAAGAAAGAGAAGGGAGAAAGAAAGGGAGGGAGGGAAGGGGAGAGAGGAAGGAAGGGAGGGAAGGGGAGAGAGGGAGGAAGGGAGGGAAGGGGAGAGAGGGAGGAAGGGAGGAGCTGTCAGGTAAGGAGAGACTGTCACATGCTCACTGATTTAAGTCACAATAACTCTCGGATGCAGGGATGCAGAAGAGTAGTACGACCTCTACTGTGTTTGCTCTTATCTTATCCTAGTGAGTTGCCCTCTGTCATGAGCAACATAATGCTGGCATCAATGCAGGCTGATGCATTCCACCTGCCTGCTCTCTAGAGGCAATTTGTACTGTTTGTCACATGGGTGAAGCAGGAGGACCAGTCATATTCCAATTTAACCAGGAAGACGCAGCTATCTCTGACCAGTGACTTATAAAGACACTTCCTAAATACATCATAGAACTAGAGTCAAATTGTACATAACTCACTTTTTCTATATGAAGACCAAATTATGTAATTTATAGAAACAGATGGAAGTAGTAAACCTATTAGGTTCTATGCACAGGTGTAACGTTTTTCAATATTCATTCCCCCAAAGCCTTTTGAAAAATTCAAGATTAGAACTCGAGTCCCAGACACGGTTTTATCACCTTCAGTCATGCCATCCAAACTGCAGGTGGCCAGACAACAAGTTCACAGAACCCAGCTGGCTTAGCAGAGCCACGGGAGAGAGAGACGGGGAACTCAAAAGCCACAGCTGCTTGGCCAGAGCGTTCCGCTGTGTTTTCAGAATTTCTCTAGTATTTGCCACCACGCATGCCCCAAAGGGAAATTAATGCTGAAGAAGGAACCAGAGCTCTGGCTTCTGTCAACCAGTGCAGTAACTCCGAATCCCTTTCTCCAGTATCTAGGGATTGAACAGGATTTGGAACACTCTAGGCAAGACCTCCAGCACTAAGCCATATCCTAGCCCTCCTTTTCCTCGTTATTTAAAGCAGGATATTGCTATGGTGCCCAGGCTGGTGGTGTAAACAGGCCTTGAACACTGAGATCCACCTGCTTCTACTCTGAGAAGTTAGGAAGACAGAGGGTAACACTGCTCTTGTCTATGGATACCCTTGACTACAAGTTTTCCTCTCTATACCCCTTTTCCTGCCAACTGGTTGAAAGGAGCCATTGCTTAGTGTATCTGTGCATTATAATACGGAAGACATAAACTATTTCTCTGCCATCCCTGATTTTGGACATGGAAGACAGCGTCTTCCCAAGGTCTTTCAGGAATTGCCCTCCACATTTGACCATCACTAAAGCGTCTCCACAAATTTCATTCCTCCCAACCGTTAACGAGAATTCAGCTTTCTATCCAGCCCTGTTGGTGAGCCTCCCATTCCCACTGGGGGCCACGAAAAGCAAACTGGGTGGGGGGTGGCTTTGCTCTTTACTATGTTTCCCAACACTACTGGTGTTTCCCCACAATTCCACTCACCTGCAGGCTCAGGTTCAGTTATCAATCAGCCGTCTGGGTCTACTTCTGGCTTTCTAAGTTCCTTTACAAGCCCAGTTTGGTAACTTTCATGAAAACACAAACCAAAGAATGGCCGAGTTGAATAAATCACCATCAGTTGAGTGATACTAATAAGGTGGCCTCTGGAGATGATGGCATCATTGTAACCCTGTAAAGCTACCCCTGCTCACGCACACTGACTGCACCCATCAGGTCACCTTTCCATCCATCCCTAGCATCACAACACTCTTTGCCTGTGTCTGAGTCTCTCTGTCTCCCTTCTTCTCTCTGTCTGTCTCTTTGTCTCTGTCTGCCCACTCCCTCCCCCACCCCCACACACATACACACCTGCGCATTTTAATGGTAATTGGCAGTGGCGCTGTTTTCTCCAGTGTATTCTTTCACAAGTGAATTTAACCTTCAAATTCAACACAGCATTTTCAGACTCGTGGGGAAAATGACCAGAGAGAGCACACCAGATAGTGCGTGATTTTAGACACCTTTACCTAAGCTGAACACCACCATTAAGTGGCACCGTGTAGTTACTCCAGGTAGCTTTAATTCATGTGTGACCTGCCACTGATTGACCCCAGCTCACTGAGAAGGTCCAACACAGGGAGCCATCATAGCTGTCAGAAACTGCAAGCCGTTCCTCACTGCCCTCCTTACTCTTTTCATCCAAGTCACTGAAGAGGCATCTGATTTGTTAAATGGAAAAGTCAGTACAAAATCAACACTCTTAAGAAATTTTAACCTTTCCCTTGACTGCTTCCAAAATGAGCTAGTGTACCCCAAACAGAAACAGACACAGCATGGACAGTCTGAACACAGTGCCCCCAGACAGGAAGCTGTTACAACTCCTTTCCAAGCAGTCGTTTCCATATCAACCCAGCAAACACAACTCACCCGCGTCCCGTCCACTTCTTACGCAGTTGAAAATGGTACTCAGCATCAGCATGAGTGTCACAATACAACTCAGAAAGACTTCTGCCGGGCAGATCTGTATGAATTGTCATACCCGTCAGCTCTTTGGCCAATTGCCTTATGATAAACACACAGTAGCCACATAAGTGAATTAGAAAAGAAGGGCAACCATCTGAAGTTTATAAATATTCAAACTTTTACTAGAAACAGCTTGCATGTGAAATTTAAATGGCACACAGTCCGGAAAAAGGTTCCCTTCCAAAGTTCTACAAAAAAGAATTGTATGTTCAGATGACACAAACGAACCAGATACATCTAGGCATCGTCTGGAAAACATAATCCCATGCCATGGCTTAATATCACGGGCAATATGCATAACAGAACTCAGAATTATTTTTCTGATAACCAAGCCAAAGAAAGCAAGGAAGTAAATGGAGCAATATCAAAAGGAAACAGAAGATGACAAAGGAAAGTAGCACAGAAATGCACTGATGCCCTTGAAGTGACTTGCAAGACAAGCTAGGTCCCTGGAGCTTCTATCTCAGACAAGTCTGGTCACTAAAATGCCCTCATGGGTAAATAGATACCTCAGGCTCCCGCTACTCCTCCAGTTCTCCCTGTGTGTATAAAGCTGGCTGAGGAGAAGGTTTAGACAGCATCACCACTGCATCTACAACAGGCCAGAAGAGCTAACCCCTCCTTCCTAGAGCACCTTCCAGGTGGTCATCCCCCTGCCTCAGTGTTGCGTTTCCTTCTTGCTACAGTTGCAGAAGGCATCACTGGGTCCCCAGCAAATCTCAGGTGCTGTGTATTTCTCTGTTCATTACTAACACCAAACCCCTCCTTGATGGAAACTTCCAGAATGCAAGTTCCAGCCTAAGCAAGCCACTCAGATGGGCTTGATTTCAATCAACAACCCTGGCAAATGAACCTCTTTGATATGCAAAATGCCTGTGCTAGTGAATAATAAAGAATTATATTTCCCCACAAAACCCTTTTCTTGCAGGAGGTTAGAGGAATCTGGGTCTGTGAGTGTTAATGCATATACTGCAAAGGAGAAATGGAGGGACAATATGGGAACCAAATGATCAGAAGAACTGGATCCCGTAAAATATCGGAGAAAGTTAATATGCCATGGTCTTCATAAAGTCAGGCTATTATAATCCTCACAAGGAAGTATCTGGAAGCTATATGGCTGGGGAATATTAAAAGCATGTCCTCTCAATAAATTTAAACGTGCTGAACATCTTAGCAATTTAAGTTTGAAATGGGAATTTTAAAATATCAAATAGAATGATGTGCTCAGAGGAGGCACTTGGCTTTTACAGGTTTTAAACCATATTACAGTCCAGAGTTAGCCCCCTGTAACTTCTGCACTGTATACACTTTGCCCAGTGGATCTGCTGCTTTCCAACAGTGTGAGGTTTCTGTAGGCATGCATAATTAAGAAAGAAAACCCAGGTGACTGCAGCTGGTGATAAACTAGAATAAGTACATTTGGTACCACTGTTGTGGCCCATTTGAACTCAGGTTCCAATAGCAAGAACAACAGCTATCTATTTTTAGATAATGAATCATTTGCTCACAGAAGTCAGTGGATGAGTATGTGTCTGCTCCCGGGCATGTCGGTGGAGAAGAAACAGAAGCAGTCATCTGACATTTTGTGTTCCAGTCTTAATTATTCTCCTTATTAAAAAATAAAGCAACATAAGTGAATGCCAAGGAGACGTTCAAGCTAAGCTTGGCTTGCTGTGGACGACCGCATTTGCATCCTGCACTTTCTCCATACTCTACAATGGGCCCACCCACTACCTGCTCCCTAGGGAACTAACTCCTCACCAGCACAGACAGCTGTGGGTTCTGAAGAAGTCCAAAGACTTCCTCATGAGGGGAAATCACAAGTAAAATGATGCATTAAAAAAATAACAACTCTCCGTGTACATCAGCTGATTTTATGCTGATTACCATCACCGGCACAGAAGGGGAACAGGAGGTCTGGTGCTCCGAACGCCGGAGTGATTCGATTTAGTGATGCAGCTGAATGTGCCGCCCAACAACTAGAAACAGTAACCCGGCTAGCAGAGAAAAGACGATGCCGGCTGGGGCCAGGAAAAACGACCAGCCGTACAGAACGGAAGGCGTAAACTCCCAGCAGTCTTTCATTTTCATGGCTTTGTAACTTTCCATGTCAGCCACCGCCTGGACCCAGATGACATACAGCATCACCACCAGGGAGAACAGGACACCTGAGGAAGAGAGAAGACCATTAAACTTCCTGGAGGTACCGTCCCCCCCCCCCAAACTGCCCTAAAGCATTCACTTGTTTAAGGGTAAACGCCTCAAGTCTGAGCTGAATCAGACATCGTCTGTGCTGCTCCTTATGAGCTAAAGCAGCGGCTCTCAATGGGTCCCAACCCCTTTGGGGGGCACCATACGACCCTTTCACAGGGGTTGCCTAAGACCGTTGGAAAACACAGATATTTACATTATGATTTATTACAGTAGCAAAATTACAGTTATGAAGTAGCAAGAACAATAATTTTATGGTCGCAGGTCAGCACAACACGAGGAACTGTATAAAAGCGCCACAGTGTCAGGAAGGTTGAGAACCACTGAGCTAAAGAGACACACTGCTGACCTTCATATTTTAAAGTATTCTGTGGACCACTGTATTAGCATAAGAGACAACAGCCACGGTTGATATGCATTTACTAAGTGCGTACTGTTTGCCAGGTACTATGCTGAGTCTGTGGACATTTGTATTTGACATTTATACACTTTATAAAGTATATAAAACTTTAAAGCAAGCACTGTCACCCATTATTACTTCTTCCAATGCATGCAGTACGTCAGTGGGAATAGTACCATCAGCCCCGGGTTAATAGTGTACGGACACAGCTAGTGGTGTTTAGCCCAGGCTTTTCAAAGTCTTGCTACACCATGGAAACCCAGCTAACTCTATAGAGCTGCAACCAACATGGCCACAGAAACAAAAGCTATATGAGCACCATGCAAAGACAGTCATGACCGCCTGAATGTGCAAAATGCTCAAGGACAAAGGTATGTGCCATTTTTTTTGTCTTTATTTTTATTTAATGCACATGGGTATTCTGACTATATGTATGTCTGCGTACCATGTGCCCACAGTCAGGGCTTGAAGAGGCCAGAAGAGAGTGTTTAATCCCCTAGGACTGGAGTTACAGGTAAGTATAAGCTACCATGTGGGTTGTGGGAATCAGGAGAACAACCAGTGCTCTAAACCAGAGAGACATCTCTCCAGCATCCCCCTATGGTCCATTCATTACATACATGTATATATTATATATATGATTATATTATATATTCACTAAAACATACTTTCTCTCTCTCTCTCACATACACACACACACACACACACACACATACACACACACACGATGGAATCATTGTCTTGAAAGAACAAGGGAAGAATGCTGATGACAAAATAGTATGAGAAAGAGCCAGGTGGTGGTGGCCCATGCCTTTAATCTCAGCACTCGGGAGGCAGAGGTAGGTGGATCTCTGAGTCTACAGAGCTAGTTCCAGGATAGGCTCCAGCTACAGAGAAACTCTGTCTCCAAAAAACAAAAACCAAGAACAAAAAAACAGAAATATAAAAAATATATAAATATAAAACCATCGATTTGAGATCACAGGATTTATTTAAATGAAAGAAATGCAGGGAGGAGAAAAGGAGGAGCGAGGAAAGAGGAAGGAAGGAAGGAAGGAAGGAAGGAAGGAAGGAAGGAAGGAAGGAAAGAAGGAAGGAAGGCCAAAAAGAGGGAGAGAGGTAGAAAAAATGGGGAGGAGAAAGAAGAGAAGAAAGGAATAAGGAAGGAAAATATGAAAAAGGAGAAAGGAGGAAAGAGAAGAAAGGCAGAGAAGAGGAAAGGAAGGAAAGAAGAAAGGGTGGGAGGGAGAATGGGGTAAATAGAAAAGCAGAAGAGATAAAGATAAGAAATGGGCAGGGAAGGAAGAAGTGATGAGAAAGGGAAGAAGAAAGGGAAGGGGGTGAGGAGAAAAAGAGAGGGAGAGTTGGAGGAAGAAAAGGAAGGGAGAGGAGGGAGAAAGGGAGGAGGAAGGGAGACAAAGAAGAGGGAATATCACACAGTTTATCATCAGGTCTATGGGCTCCACCAGCTCAAAGCACTGCTAGAATTCAGAGAGTGGAGAATGTGTCACCCCAATGAGCCCTCCACCTTAACCATTGAGAAGACAAGCTTGTGAATAGTGACATTTGAGAGCAGCTTTGCATACATACTCTTCAGATAGAGCTGTTAGTATAACTACCAGGCAAAAAGCACATCAATGGCTTCTGATGATATCAACAGCTTTTGATGACATCACTGCTTTCTGATGTGCTAGCAAGTAACTTGCTCCACACACACTGCACACCCTGAAGGATTTGGACCAATCCTAGAACTTGGGGGCGTTTGCTGTTGTCCAAAAAGTCAAATCAAGCATGACAGTTACAGTTATGTTCATCGACTTAGTGGATGGAATGAACAATTGGCATTGCCTGAAGTCCACTGAAACAGAAAGTGCTTAGTTTGGCTCGGAGTTTCAGAGGTTTGTCCCTGTGGCATCTTGGCTCTGTGACTTTGGGACTTTGAACAAGATAAAACATCATAGTGGAAGCTCTTGGCTGAGGACACTGTTTATTTAAGAAGAGCAATGAAGCACTGAGAGAGGAAAAGGCCAGGGTCCCAATGTCTCTTCAACAGCATGTCACTACAATTTAGCTTTCTTCCATGAGGCCCTATCTCCTAAAGGTTCTACCGCTGACAGCAGAGCAGTAGGCTGGTGTATAAGCCTTTAATACACTTCATTTGGATAAAACTCCAGATACAAATGATGATAAGTATAAAATGTTCATAGTTTGACTGCTACATATCTGAAAGCTAACTACATTTCTACTACTAAGGGCAGAAATAGCAGCATATTGATAGAAGAGAGAAGCTTTTAAGAGCCCAGCCATCCAACATACTTAGTGCATTCGTTATTGGCTTACAACCCTGAGGGTGATGCACCACCACCAAGCCATCATGTACAGAAAGAATCCTGAGGAGTAGACACAAAAGAAAGGTTTGTAACTATGTCGAGATGCACTGGTATCTGAGCTTAAACCTTCTCATAATGACCATTCCAGCCACAGATCAATGCGAAATCAACCAATGTTTCCCTAATAAGATGGGATCTTCATGTTATGATCTATATTGTAAGTGCATACGCCGGCCCACAGGATGGAGCAACTATCAGTCAGTAATGACTGTATTCGAGATGTAGCTGGCAAGCAAACTCTTGACAAGGCTTTGCTTGAAATATTGACAACAGTATGGCTGTACCATGTGTTATGCAGTGACTCTGTGCCTTCAAATACATTTCTACAACAAATGTATGCACAGTATTCTCCATTAGTATAAGGATTTGAGCACTTGCATAACATCCTTTGCCTACTGAAAACAGTACAAATCTCCATGTTATTTGTTGATATGGTTTTGATCTTTCTTCTATCATGTTTACAGATATTCTTATTACAAAATGAAATTGCTTTTGTGAAAAAACCAGTCACCCTATATGTATCTTTTCAACAGCTGTTATTAGATTGTGAATGTTAAAAAGTACATTGTGGGAAATAATATAGATGATTATTAACAAGAAATAATTTATACTTAAACAATGCTGTTATTTGAAGAGAAAATTCATCATGAAAACATTAAAAAATACTCATTTATTTCATTCCTTAATCTGTTCATTAATTGATGATACAGACCATTTAATTTACATGAAATCAGTTTATGCTTTTATCTTACCCATGGGACAAAAAACTCAGTACTCTGTACCCACTGACTTACAAATGGTAAGTGGGGATGGGAGATGAGGGCGAACCACGGGAAAGGTATTCACACCGTACCACAATGAGTTAACTGCTAATGCAGTACGAGTTAGTCACAAGGACCTGACAAGGTCTGTGGCAAAGAGGGGAGTCAGGTAGCCACTTTATAGAACTAGACTAATCAAACAAACAGGTCATTGATTCTAATTGGAGCTATATGAAAAGAATAGAAAGCAAGGATGGTCTCTGTCATGTTGGAATGAAATTGAAAGCACTAGAGTGTATTCATAGTCATCAATAGGTAGGTGATAGAAATGAGAAGAGCAGAAGAAACAAAGACTATTCCCATAGGCTCAAACCTTCTGCAGAATGCTCACTATAGAGGAGCAGAGCGTAAATTTTGCTAAGGAAACCTGCCTAATACCATGCTGTTCAAAATGATCAAAGTTAGCATCATCAGGGCTATCTATGTCAATATGATGGGGGAGGGGTCACTGAATGGACTTGGTGCTGCATCAAAATGCAGAGCCCGTTCCAGCCATGAAAGAGCAGCGAATGCAACACCATTCCAAACCCACAGGCCTGTGCTCTTCAAAAACTTCCGAGGCTCTGAAAGTCGAAGAAGAGCTAGCTCTGGTTTGATGGAGACTCGTGTGACATAAGTAAACAGATTCATGGTCCGGGGTCAGATCCCTTGTTATGAAAGAAATGAATGGGACAGTTACAAAAATGATAACGGAGGGAAGTGGTGAAAGCACATGCAATTGCTGTGTATCATTGAAGATGTAAACCAAAGAACAATGAAATGCCTTGAAGGGGAAAATGGGGCAACCCTGTGGTCATGTTGCTGGGAGAAATGTGGATGGAGAGGGAGGAAGCAATGTGTGGATCCATCAGGAAGATGTCCATCCCTTTGGTAGGGCACTGTGGCTCTTTAGAAGCAATCACTCAGTGACCCGGTAGATGCTGAGTGGAATGTCTCCATGGGACATTACTTACATGACCCCTCTATCTGTTTACAGTCTAGGATTTATTTATAGAATGTGAACGCCAACAGGCTCGAGTAACAGAGGAGCCACATTTCAAACCCACTTACCACGCTGGCTTTAGTGGAATAGAAACCAAAGCTAAGATCTAGGCAGTCATTTGTTTTTAAATGAAATGATTATTAAATGCGGCCATATATTGCAAAAGCCCAAATTTGTTTACAATTAATTTTTATGATACCTGTTTCCTATAGTCTAAGTTTCAAAATCAATAAATAGCTCCCCATAGGAGAAAAAAATCAAAGAATAGTCTCAAAGGCCGTTAGTATTTATGGTCATGCTGAACAATGGATACGGAACTGAGCGACCTGAAAGGGCCACACTGAATCCCTCATAGACAACATGTGCAAGTGTCATTTAAACCGATACATTTTACATGGATCATCTCACAAGGTTATTGTTTTCTTTTGTATGCCTTAATTCAAATTGAAAACCCCAGTTCCCATTAAAAGGGGCATAGCATCCAGTTGCAAATAAAAATTGAGCATAGTCGTCCATGATAGAAGCAATCAGAGAAGACAAGCATGATGTGGACTTTCAAGGCCAAGGCAGTCTCCTCCACCTGCCAAGAAAGCTGATTCTCATGCTACACACACATACACAGAAGAACAGAAAAAGGATTTACATTATAAAATCTTTTTCACTGTGCTATAAAAACAGTTAGCAAGTTGAGACAAAGAAATGAAATGAAGGATTTTTTTCTGTTTTTTTTTGTTTGCTTTTGTTTTTTTAGTTGTTTTTTTTTTAAAGAAGTAAAGTAAATTGTGAAAGTTCTATGGTCTTTCCTGCAATATGTGTATGTGTGTGGTAGATTGAAAGATTGGAAGCGAATGTCCCTTATAGGCTCAGGCATTTGAATACTTGGTCTGCAGTTGGTGACATTCTATGGGGGAGGTTTAAGGGGCTTGACCTTGCTGGGGGACGGGTGTCACTGGAGGTGAGCTTTGAGAGTAAAAATTCTCATCGACTTTCATTTTGCTCTCTCTGTTTCACTTGCATTTGAAGATATGATCTCTCAGCTTCTTGCTCCTGACACCACCCCTGCCTCTTGCTGCTACGTCTCCCTGGCAAGATGGACTCATATCCCTCTGGACGTGTCAGCCAAAACAGTTTTTGTTTCCTAAGTTGAACCAGGCCATGATGTTTATCACAGCAGCAGAAAGGTAACGGATACAGTGTGTGTGATGTTTTTAACGATGTTTGGGAATGACTTGAGATGATAAGTTTGATCTTCAACTGTTCATGTAAAACTACATTTACTCTGCTTCATTTAAATCTTAGGGGGCGGTTGGTTACTTTGGGAAGACTTATGAATGCAAGGTCATTTTCTGGCATCTTTTTATTCCGTTGACGGGCAAGTTGACTGGTAAATCATTTCAGCTTTTAACAGACATAAGCAAGACCACACAATGTCATAATTTTAAAATGTGCCTCTCCAAGGAAGTTAAGGTCAAAAAAAAATTAGAATCAGGACAAATGTTTTGTTGTTGTGTTCTTTTCCGTACTTGGAGATACACACATGCTCTAGAGATGGGGCCAGATCCAGCAGAGACCTCTACAGAGAATGAGGATGCAAACATAGCAAAGTCTGTGGATGGCGGACTCAGGTTAGCTTGTGCCCCCTCTCAGAGGGTGGAAATGAGATCTATCAGCATGTGGGCTGGCTCATGCCTATAGCCAGTCACTCAGAAAGCTGAGGCAGAAGGTTTGCTGCAGATTCAAGTTTGGTTATGTAATGAATACCAGACCAATGAGAGAAATGCAGCAATACGTTGCCTCCCCCCCCCAAGAAAAAAAGAAAGAAAGGAGAGGAGGGAAGAAGAAGATATCTATAGTAGCTAAATGTCCACCAAGATGAAACGCTATCCAAGGGGGAATATCTCAGACTGGAACCCAGTGGATCATGTACCTCATTAGTCAGGAAATAGCCTCAAACACCCACCAACAAGAAAAACATTCCTAGGAGCAACAGGGAGACATAGTGACTCTCAAAGCTGAGCTAGCTGGAAGGCTGGCAGAGACTTCCACTAAGAACAGGACAAAGAAAAATCTGGGCTCGTGGGTCTTTTAGGCCAAACAGCAATGGAGAACCTTTCTTTAGGCAGCATTGCCCCAAAGGAAGACCCAAAGTGAGCCATCCACAAATGTCTCCTTTAGGTCTGTACAGGAGCATTAAATGCCCTTTGGCAGGGTGTGGGGGGGTGGATCCATGCATTTTTGGAGAAAATATACAAACAATCTTCTGTAAACATTTGTTAACTAAGCTCCTGCCTCATATTAAACTCTGGTCCTTTGGAACTCTAACATAAAAATTCCTTCCCAGTTTGATATTTCTTTTTCCCATCTTTTTAATCAATGTACACTTTACGTTTTGCAAAAATGTACAAGTTTAAACTGTGTGATTTGGTGAGTTTGAAAAAAACCAAACACCAGGGAACCACAACATATTTCTCCTGCGGAGAAATCCTTTACACCCTGTCAGGAGCCCATGCCCACTCTTCCAAATCATGTCTCGCTGTGGCTTCATGTAGACTTCAGAAGGCAACAAGTGGAACCCATCTAGAAGAATCTCAGAGTCCCCTCATATCAGCATGTTAAGTTTAACATTATCATACTAAATATTATCATCTTAAGATGCCACAATATTGATAAGCCTGTTGTCATAGGATTTAATGTGTGATGTCTCAGGTACCTGGAAAATGTCACTGTCTGAGGCATCTATGCATTTCCACAGCAAGGACTCATGCAAGCCGACCCATCTCACAGTTAGTCCTACTGCCAAGACCAACGTATCTATTTTATACTCTGTATGTTAAAAAAAAAAGGAAAGGGGAAATCAGCCAATTAGCCAATTATCCATTTGCTAAACAGTAATACTTCTCATTATATTCTAATGCACTTTCAAAGTAATTTCATGAATATTGCATTCATTAAAACTAAGACTGTCTTTCTGGGCAAACAAGCTAAATGTCCTTTAAAATATGTTAGAATGTGTTTTGTAATGATTGGTTGTTTCTTCTTTACACTAATAGACTACTGTTTTCTTTTAGACTCAAATGATGCTTTTTATGCATCCTGTATCAGACGTTTAAAACAACTAATGCATTTTGTCCAGCGGTCCTGAGTTTCCTCCATTCATTTTCTTAGACTTCTCCACTGCTGTTTCTTCAGTCTGTTGAGTCAGTCCTAACGGCTCTTGCAGTTATAATCAATATACCAGTCTGTCTAACTGACATTCGCCATTGCACACCCCACCCTACCACCTTCCAAATACCGTAGCTGCCGCTTCCCTTTCCTTCTCTGCAGTCAGGACTTTATCTGGTTAGCTGATCCTACATACTACATACAGGGTTTCCCAAACACTTACGATAATTTTTAGCATTAAGCTAATTCATGCGCTCAAAACAATGAATGCCATTGAAAAACAGGAATTAACAGGGATTAACTCAGCTGCTGGTTTCTTGGTAGCTGCAGCCTTTTTTCCCTGCAGGCTTCTTCTGCTTCTTGACATCCATGGGCTTCTTTTCTTTCTTACTGTCTGCAGGCTTCTTGTCTGCAGTCCCCTTCTCTGATTTGGCTGCCAGTGCTGCTGCCGCTGCTTCCGGTTTCTTTGCCAGAGTTTGTGATTCCTGGCCCGGCGAAGAATGGTATTCCTGCACATAGTCTTTGCGTAAGGGCTCAGCTTCAAGATGATTCTCAGGTTCTTCCGTGGATTCTTCTTCAAGACTCTATGCTGAATCTTCTTGCGTGGTGCTCGGAAAGCTCTTTGGATCTCTGGTCTTTTCAGGATGCCGCTAAGGTCTGTGTGCATCACCTTGTGCACGGGCTACTCTTACGCCAAGTGTCATACAACTCATCTAACTTCCGGAAAGCACGTTCAGTCCAAATGCAGATAATCTATGAACAATTAGGGTTTCACCTGAAAAGCTGAGTTTCATTCAGCCCTCAGGGAGATTTTAATTCACAATTGCTGAGTTTCAGGATACATTTGAAAGGCACGAGTCTGTATTCTGACCCACCCTGGCTCTCATCACACATCACTGGCTAGAAAGCTTCCCACCGCCGAGTAACCCTGAGCATGGGTCTCACGTCTCCATCTCTTACTTCACTGGTAAAGTGGTGATCATATGAGGTCACAAATAAGAAAGAGGTCATGGGGAATGAGATGAGGCACAGAACCCAGCACTGTGCTGGGAACATGCTGTTCTTAAGAAGCGTCAGCTATCATCACCATTAACATCCTCAAATCATCATCGTCTTCTTCTTCACCATCGGCATCAGCATCATCAGCAGGTTTGTCATAAGTGTCTGCTAATAGCTAGCTGACGTTGTATCTCGTGTTCTATTATCAGAAAGTATCATGTGACCCTGCTGTTTCAGAACTGATCTGGAAGCCAAAGAATCCACTCCTCCTGGTTCCTTCCAGCCCTGATGCAGTATTTACCTCTAGTGTCTTTTCAGAACTGTCCAGCAGATGGCACCAGTCTCCCCAGAGCCTCTCCCTGGATTTTGGAAAGCACAAACCACTCCAGACTAGGAGTTGTCCATCTGAAGGGTGTTTTCCCCTTCACATTTCCAGCTTATCGAACCTCCTGCCCTCCTCACCAGCCCTCTCAGTACAGGAAGGGAAATTCGTTGCAGTGCAGGCTCCTAACACAGGTCTATATGGGTGTCCCAGCGGATCTACAAAAGAATGTGCTTCTCCCTACCTCACCCTATCTCCCAGGAGAACTTCACAAGAGGAAAAAGTGCAAGAAGTTCAAAAGTTAGTGAAGAAACAAACACAATATTCCTCAACCATTTATGACTGTTGTTTCTCAGCAAAGGGACGGTTGAGGGGAGGGAAACCTGGGACAATATAGGGTATCTGTGGAGAAATGAGATCTCTTACTGTCCAGAGTAGGCAGATGCAAGGGATACCCACGGCCTGGAAAGAAGAAGAAGGCATATGGAGACCAGCCAGTTCTAGACAAGGCACACTAGTTTAAGACCAGCAAAAGCCTTGCTGTTTCATACATCTGAAGCCCCCTGAGATAAGTGATTAACTATATAACACAATGGTATGTGACTTGAAACAGGTGGGGGTGCCTGAGCTGCAGTTCTCAGAACAGTGCCACTTTTCAGAGGGGTTCTGAAGCTATGGGAGGCATTATTTTAACTTGAAGTTCAAGGTTTTCCTTCAAGGATCCTCCCAACTTAATATTGCACTGGCCTCTTAAGTGCTAGATGTGTCGGGACAGAAACTAAGCCATGACCTCAGCTGTCCCCAACATGGACACAGGAGAGCTCTGTGGTAAGCAGAGGTGCAGTTCCCTGAAGTACCACCTGTATTTCACCTCTTCTCACGGAAGCATCTGGAGCCTGGCTGTAACATTTAAAAATATTTTTGAAATAAAAATCTTTGCAGATTTTCACATACAGGATAAGGCGAGAATGGCTTACCCTAGCTAGCACATAGCATTTGTGCAAAAGGTCAGACCCAGGGAAGAAAGCTTCCCCGCATGACAATAGTGTCATACTCAGAAAGCACAGCTCGGCCCTGTCCCACGGCACCATAGATACATCTCTCCACGGAGCGTGAAGATGTCAAGGTCTTCATGGTCTCCTCGGAGCACTACGCTGGGAACATCCAAACTGATGCTCCACAGGTGATCAGCTAGAAGGTCGCTTCTGCCCCAAGGCTGCACAGCAGGTACGTGTGGTACACACCGTTTCTCCCAAGCATGCTTTCCACACCTGCCTCCAGCACAGCAGCATTTGTGGGGAAAATAGAGCCCTGGGCTTTAGAAACACTCCACTCCCCCATGGAAAGTGCAGCTTCTAGCTGGTAGGAAAGACATGTCTGAAAGTGACTTTAGCAAAGCCACCGTAGCCACGTATTTGTTCCCAACTGTTATGCTCACACAGAGTCCCCTATGCTTGTCAGGCATAGGCACTTTTCAGAGCCAGGAACTTTCATAATACAGGTACTTGGGCAGCAGGTGCAGCCTGTCAGCCGTTCTTTCTTAATCCCTTCCTGCTCTGGGCCTCCTGTCACCTCCTGCTCTGATCGGGGCCTCTCCACACACTTCTCTCCTGTTCTTTATATGGAGGAGTATGGCCAGCACAAGGTGTGCACAGCGTACCCTGTGTGAATCTTATGTTCAGACTCAGGCAGAGGGAAGAGAGCCTCTGAGATAAACACATCGGCTTCTGCTGGCTGTTTCTCCTCGCACGCAGGAGAACCTCTCCAGGGTGAGGTTACTGTGAACGCCCCTGTCACACGCAGAGATAAATCTGATCTCAGAGAAAGCCTGGGAAGCTCTCGTGATATCCTTGATCTGCTGGAGGAAGAAAGCCACAAACCCTGCTGTCTTCCAAGCCAGCCTTTGCTGACACTACATTTGTAGCATGATTCACATCCCAGCACTTTCTCATGGCATTTCTTCCATAGCAGGAGGGGCCACAGCAAACCGTTGAAGACTGGGATTCTGGCTATTTGCCCTGCATGGTGGAATATTTAGATACTTCATGCCAGTTCACTCTGCACATGTCCCTGGTGAGCAATACTAGCCCAGGAAATAGCTGTCCTGGAGTAGGAGTGCACTTTGGGGTCAGAATGGGGCAGAACAGGTGATTAGTACACAAAGTAAGCTCTGCCTCCATCTGCGTGCAGAAGCTAGATTCTCATAGCAGGCACATCTCTTGCTTACATCCGTTCAAATTGCCCAGTCATCCTTTGATTAACAAGATGGTGACAACCCAAGAGGCCAGCAGGAGTTTAAGCAAAACTTAGCTTCTTGCTAGTCCACCAACTTTTTCTGCTTCTACCACCACCATGAAAATTCAGCCAGTCAGCCAAGGCACTACTCAGGACAAGGCAGGTTACTGTACAATGGCAAGAGAGCCCACTTATTCTGACTAGCTGGTGAAACAGCTTGTGGTTTTAACTTTAAATGTATTTGTTTTTATTTTGAATGGATGATATTTTGCCTGCCTGTATGTCTGTGTTACAGATGATTGTGAACAGCCATATGGGCGCTGGGAATCCAACCCAGGTCGTCAGGAGGCCAGCTGGGCCACATCTTCAGTTCCTGCCTTCTAGCTATCATGGCTTACACCTCCTGCCATTGTTATGGGCTGTCCAGGTCTTGTCTTTCCATGTCTTGCTCATGCATAGGAATAGCTGCTCTGGTTACATTATGCTAGTACTGGAATTAGGAGTACTCATCCATGTAACTAAATATTTAGATCTCCATGCCTGCTCATTCTAATCCCTCCTCTGTTTCCCTCCATGCTAATATGCAGAGAGAGGAAGACACTCATCTTCTCTTCAGAGACTTTCATCAGTTTTCTAAGGTTTTCTCAGGTACGTGCATCACTGAGGCAGAGACTCGGGGCTCCAGCAAGCTGGCAGATACTACAGGTTTTGTTCAGATCTGCACCACCTCAAGAAACACATCGCCTGGCCTGCCCATGGTGAGGATCTGTCCAAGCACAGGGTGAGGCTACACCTGCTCTCTGAGCCCTGCCCTGAGTTGGCACAATGTAGAGCACACCATGGGCCACCCCTTTGCTCCCACTGACAGCTGCAACTTCAGTGTTCCTCTGCCAAGCATAGAATGCCCCACAGGAGCTTCTGCTGATGACAAAGACCCTTTGTATGTGCACGTACCACAGAACTGCCATTTGGAATTCATCTGTGCCCTTCCCGACAATTCATCTGCCCAAATAAATAAAGTGCTCAGTCCTGTTTGTGGCATTGGTAAGTTAGCCACTATGCAAGAGGACCAAGCTGCACCTGTTTTTAAGTGCCTGGCAGAGCACAACAGTGGAGCAGAGCAATCAGGAGAGACTCAAGGAGGCGATGGTCAGACCAGCCCTAGAAAGAACGGGAATCTGGAAGCCTTGGTCCATAGACTGAAACGTCTTCAGCACTGAAACTTAGGAAATCTAACCAAATAAAGTATAAGGAGCTCGATTCAGTGCGGTTCTGGAAATTACACTGTGCACTCAACATGGCACAAGGAAATCTTCCCTGGCTAATGAATCTGGGGAAAGAAAAGCAGTCCGTGGTTCTCTGTAAGATGGTGTGTGGCTGCGAAAGGACAAAATTGTAAGATGGTAATAATAGGCAGAGGTAAGGCTGTAACGCTTTTCTGTCAATAGTGTTCAAGCCTAACCCTTGAGATGTCGACACCACGATTGCTTAAAAACTACATTTGGTGGTAGAAACGTCTAGTGGGTAGTTAACGTTAGTTGTCTCTGAACACATGACTTTGCCTGTCCCAAATGATACAATGAACTGTGACATTTTGTTTCATGCAATGTTACTTTCTGTTCTTGCAAAATCATGCATACAGAATTTATAATTGTGCTATCAAGGAAATTAAGAGTCCACGGATCCATTGCCATAAACACCTACTCCAGTAGCTTCCAAGATAGGCAAGGTACCAGCTTGAAGGAAGATGATATTTCATTTTAAAATCTCTTCCAAAAAGCATGTGATGTCCTTTACATAAAACACCCCAAATAGACAAATACATAGAAACATGTAGGAGGTTAGTAATTTCCTGTAGAGGGGAGAGGGATAATGGGGTTTTCTTGCAATGTGATTAAAATATTCTAAAATCACATGGTTCTGAAGTTTGTACAAGTCCATGATTGTACTAAAAATTCCATTGAATTGCACAATTAAAAATGGTATAATGAGCAGTATGTGGGTTATACCTTAATAAAGATGGGGAAAGATTCAATGGCCCTGAGCTCCAGCAGGTGCATCCAACTAAAGGAAGGCATCGGAACAGAACCAGTTAAACAGGCTGCTCCTCAGAATGATGCTGCCTTAAGAGAGGAGCCGTATGTGATCATTATCTTGATTAGGAAGAGCCAAACACTGTGTCATGTAAAAGGGGTATTGCTAACTGGTCACTGATTGAAACTGGAAAGACAGCATCGTGCGCTGTCATGCAGCAGTCCTAAAGACGGCAGCGTCCGTCAGTACTTTTCCTGTAACCTTCACTATGCTCTCACCCAGAAGCATGTCACAGTAGGAGCACAACATGGTGAGCTCCATAAGTCACGCTCGAGTCCGTCTGTCCCATTGTGTTCGTGGTGCCTGTTTTGTTTATTTTTTGGTTTGTGTTTTTGTTAGCTTGACATAACCCGGGAAAAGGAAACCAGAATTGATAAAATGCCTCCGTAAGATTGGCCTGTATGTAAGTCTGTGAGGCATTTTCTTAACTAGTGTTTGGTAGTGGGGAGGGCCCTGCCCAGCGTGAATGGTGATAACTCTTCTGGTGGTCCTGGGTTCTACAAGCAAACAGGCTGAGCAAACAGGAGCAAGGCAGTCAGCAGCCCTCGTCCATGGTCTCTACTTCCATTCCTACCTTGAGTTCCTGCCCTGACTTCCTTCAGTGATGGACTTCCACGTGAAAGTGGAAGTGAAATAATTTTCTTTCCTTCCCAAGCTGCTTTTGGTCGTGGTGTGTTGTCACAGCAATGAGAAACTTAACTAAGACACCATCTTCCCTCTAAAAATTTGTCATTGTCAATATCAGCCTTCCATTTGTATGCTATGGGATGGGCGTAGAAGATACGTTACAGACAAAACATTGTAGACTATATCCCTTACAGCAGGGCAATTCATTAGCTTTGGTGTTTACATTTGTCTATTAGGGATTCAAAAAGCAAGGGCTGCCAGCTCTTGGAAATGGGAAGTCTATAGAGAGTGGCCGGCATATAGTGAAGAATCATGGTATCTGAGCATCACTGTATTACCATTAATAAAAGTCTGAACTCTAGACCTATGTCTAAAACTGAAGGTGGGAACACAGGGAATGTGGCTAGAAATCATGCTTTGGGTACCGCACCTACCTGCGGCAATGTAAGAGCCTCCTCCAGCTTTATAGAGGAAGTGACTGGCAAAGGGGGCTGCACAGATGATGAGAAAGCTCGCGGTCAAGGCGGCCACTACTCCCAGAAGCAGCAGGACTGCCCAGAAGCCACGGTAAACTGGAAACCAAAACAAAGGAAGAGCACGTTAGCCCTTATTGTAGCAGGCTGTCCCCCGGGGAGTTTGTTCTTCATTAGTCTAATATCAAACAGGTATTGCTGGCAGAATCTCACACAGTGGACCAGGGTGACCTTGAACAGGAATCCTCAGCAGGAAACCATGCCCCTCTTGACACAATGCTTCAGCAATGCTTCTTGTTCAGCAGTTCCACCACGCAAATTCTAAATGTGCCACAGGAGCTCATTTCTCTAGCCTCGTTTTCCTTTTGGGAAGTGGGAATACTTAAGGATCTGCCCCGTGTGATCACAGATCAGCAATGCACACCAGCTATCCAAGGGCCACACACAACCCTGTGACGCATAAACACTGCCTGGCCTCACTAAGATGGTATTTGTACAATACTGAGCCTCTGATAACCCTAATCAAAAACACAAAACAAACAAACAAGCAAAAACCTGACTTCTACTTAGACTGCGGCTCTCATGGAAACTATTCTTATGATAATAAAAGTTACACCATTAAGAAAAATTTTATCAGAAAAAAAGAAACTTCATATCAGACATGTATGGAATGTGGCTCTTAAATATAATATAGTATATATTTAAATATAATATAAATATTTGTATTACAGGAAGGAAGTGTAAACGTGAAGTTGTGTAGGAGTCTTTTACTCAAGGACAGGCAGGGCTAAGGTACCACGTGCAGCCAGTGATTAATGGCCTGTGGGTCTGGTGATTTACAGTAATCAAATGAAAAGGCATCCTAATGATCATTTTTGAGCTGGATAATTACCAATCTATTAAACAAATCCATCATTTCCCTAAGGCAAAAATGCTAAAACGAGTTCTCTTTTGTGTAAATGGGGGTGATCTCAGGGAGACATATTAGTCAAATTACAATTTTCTTAAGGAAAACATAAAATCTTTATTGGAAAATAAAATGTATGTTTCTCAACCCTGCCTGCAAGGCATAAATATGTCAATCAAGTGCAATCTTAAGAAGCAAAGGGCAGGATAACAGAAAGCTGAAAAGAGGGGCCATCACAGTTTGGTGGGAGGAAAGGCTGCTGTTGGTTGGGAGTGGCTAAGCTCTGATAGCAGGAGTGAAAATGTTAGTTTTCCTCTGACTTTTCAATGCTGACCACTTGGCCATAGCTTTCAGGCCTGCTGTGATATGTATCTTGTAACTGGAGTCAGGTCGACAAAATGTTCAGTAGTCAAGAAACACAATTCTCTCCTGAGCACATCTCTGAACCCCAGTGAGGCATGGCACCCAAGATCCAGGAGATGATCCATGCTTAGCACACAAGAACCTGGAAAGGGGGTCTTTGTTTTCGAAGCAGTGGGGAAATTGTCATTAACTATTTCCTGTTCTCTCCTGCTGTTTTACTGTATGGCACAATTACATAGATCTGTAATATAGTACTGGAGGCTTACGCTGGACTAGAACTCAGTCAAGAAGTGAGAGGGGACAGAGGAAACTGTGCAGGGGGGAAGCCGGAAGACTGCAGTTCTACGTTCTGACCCACACTAACTTCTGGCTCACTTCCAAGTTCTTCATGCCTAGATGCACAGGGGAACATGACAAAGTCTTTGAGAGCCAAATTACATTGTGAAGTCTCCTGAGCCCCAGAGCCAGGCCCTAGGTAGGACACACCAAGCACAGGACCCCAGGGCTTCTGAAAGTTCAGTTGATGTCAAAACTGCCACCACAAACATAAAGGAGGGGGCGAAAAGACTGATTTACTGTGGATGTCATAGGTTAATATTTTCTGGATTTTTTAAAAAAAGAAATATGAAGTCTGAAAATTGAATATTCAAACATGTCTAGGTACAAGTTAAAGCTATTTGCTATAACAGGACCATGAAATTCTGACCAAGTCTTTAGAGAACAGACAATGAGTCAGCAAATAGAAAGTCGTTGATTCATGTCTAAAATCTTAGATTTCGAGCTTGTATTAGAAGCACTGTGAACTGCCGTGGATGCTCTTTGAATGTGTAGGAAGGGAGAAGAGTCTATAACCAATGAATTAAGCTGAATTTCTGCATTTTCAGTAACAGTTTCTGAAAACGCAAAATCCTGAGATGGACTTGGTGACCCAGGACACTAGGAACGGGCGAGTGGGTAGGTTGTGTGGTGAAGCCAATGGAATTTTCTCCTATGAATGAGAAGGGCGACACACACAGAGAAAAACTGAGAATGGAGTTCCAGGTACTTGTGTGACAGAATCAAAAGCTCTCATATATGTAGAAATCCTTAGAGCAGAGGCAAAAGATTTTGGTATAGAAACAAAGTCATTTATAAAGCAAAGCCGATCAGTTCCACAAGTGCAGGAAGAGACAAATTTATAGACATAAGAAACTCCAAAGTTTATAAGGTCAAAAAATTTTCTCAGGCAGATGAAAATAAAGTGGCAAAAAACCCCAAAAACCTATAGCTATCTTGAACATACTCAGAGAGAGAGACGTGTGTTTTGTCACACGCAGGGGAAGAGTGGCCACAAATTCCTTATCAGGAAGAAAAGAGAATAAAAGTAAATTATAATAGAAATAATTAGAAGAACACAGTAGAACACAGAAGGAAAGCCCCCCCATGTGGCATTAACTGGGCATGCTGGCATCTTCTTCTAATCCTAGCATTTGGGAGGTAGAAGCCGGAGAATCAGAAGTTCAAGATTAAACACGGCTACAGAGCAAGTACAGGTGCATAGTAACTTCACTCTAGAAGATCTGCATTAAAACCCATCAGTCCTGATGGAGCCTAATCATGCTCTCTGTAATGTTTTCTATTCGTATCTATATATTCCCCTTTGTGTGGCATCTTTAGCTTTCATTTGGAGAACACTCTGCTGTGATTCATAGAGAAAAAGAGTCACCACCTCATTAGACTGTCTAGTTTGTTAACAAGACTGTAGGCTACGCATAATGGCTCCCTGCTGTTCATAACACATACCACAAAGAGCATTAGCCACTGCATCCTCAAATCTCAACAAACACCAAGGTACCCATACCTTGAGTAGAACTAGAGACATATTCCAAACTGCCATAAGTGGGAATCATAAGAAAACATTTATTAAGAATTTGTTAGGAAGGAATCATAAAAATTACCCCAAGGAACAGGGCAGTGAAGATCACTAAACATGGACAATTAATTCTGCACAGTAGTATGAGTTCATGTGTGTGTGCATGAGTATCTGGGTGTGTGTGCTTGTGTGTGTGCATGTACTTATGGGTATATCTGTGCACATATATGTAAGTTGCCACAGACAGGAATTTAATAGCACAATTAGCATAAATTCTGAATTCCTATGTAAAAAGAAAAACAAAATTCCAGGTACTTATTTTCCACTATGAATACAATAAGAAGGCACCAACACCTCATTAATGTAAATCATGGTTGGCAAAATCAGCCCCAAGCTTTAATTGTGAGTTGCTTTAGAGTAAATTCCATTCCAAGCATTCACACCCATCAGGAACCCCCAAGAATGCCCCTGAGGTTGCTGATAACCAGAAACCACCTGATTTAGCAAATGCATGCTGAAGGCTGCCTACATACAAAGTAAGACCCGCTCCTTTCATTCACAAGTCCGTGAAACCTGGAGAAGCAGATTCATGTAACACAGTGATAAGTGCTTCTGTGGAGGCAGGCTTTAATATATACCACGGTGTCATTTCAAAGCTGAGCAACAGCAAGAGAAAACACACTGGGTTTGGCCTTACTGTTTGCCTTGCTGTTTCAGGAAGTATCGTGTGGGGGCCAGGGTCATTCTAACTGGAGGAGGGGAGAATACCAAAGGAGTTGTAGGAGGAATCATCTCGCACAGATGTCATTCTGATAGAATAAGAAAATGAGGGCTCAAGAAGGGTCGTAAAACCTACATGACATTCCAAACACTTGGGTCTATATCTTTCCAAGGCTAAAGAGTCCCTGAAGGTCATTCATCAATTATCAAAGAAATTGGTACTGAAATGCAAACATCTTTGAACTAATAGAAAAAAAAATGACAGAATAAGTTATTGTGGGATTACAAGCGGGGGTTCATGAAGGACTGCCCTACAGCTGAACCATTGGAGTAGGAATGAATTAGACAGTGATATTACTGTTGTACTGGTAATGAGAAACCAGCAAGAAAAATGAACGTTCTCGCTATCTTTTACACATATATACACACAGTTAATCCTGTCAAGTTACAAGTACCTTCTTGACATTTTATAATTTATAATTTGATAATGAAACTTCTTTCGTTCATAGGATGGAGGGAGAAGTCAATCCAAATGACCACAATCTCAACTCCGTAGTGTCTCATCATTTGGTTGCACACACCTATTCAATTATAAATATTTGATCTGTAGCTCAAAGATATCCGGTGCACACTCTTCAAACCTTGCCTTATTGCCTCAGAGAGACACAGGGCTAGTCCAGTGAAACCTGCTCCGCACAACTTCTGGAGCTTAAATGCTGCCGACAAAGTCAAAACAAATCCCATAGCTCCACCTCCCTCCAGCACAAACAAGTACTCAAAGATGTGTTGCTGCAGCCTGAAGCAAGATGCTTGTCCTGTAGGCTAGTAATCCTGTCCTTGAACAGCTTGTCTTGGCGCGGACAAACGGGACTAAAAATACAGGAGCATCTGCCCCAAGGCGGGAGGACAGTCTGTGGACTGACCGAGCTTATGCAGCCACCCTTCACTATCAATGGACTATCTCAGGACCAAAGGTGCAGTGAGAAACCTCGTGAAATCATGCACTGCCCTGCTGTAAAACTAGCCAAAGTGCCAAAGAGTGAGCACCCTGGGCAGAAGGAGCAGGGCTCTCCCTTCATTCTGGCTCAGGGAAGACTGTGTTTCTTCCAGAAGGGTAGAGATTATTCAGGTGTGAATGCATTCATTCCTATTATCCCACTAGCGCCTCCTAAGGAGACTGAGGGTGGAAATGGAGCCTTCTCCGGTGCTGGGACAGAGGGCTTTGCGGTGCTGGAGACAGTAACAGCAGTAGCTACAATCATGGGAATGTCTGATCCCCAACTTAACAATGGTCCCACTTGAAATGTTCCCAATTTAACCAGGTGCCAAATCCTCTGCCATTGATATATACCAGAATCCGAACTGATCCTTCCCTAGGCTAGTGCCATGGATTGTCTCTAGTGATTGTATGAAGCATGAGCCAACTAGAGTTCCCAATCTGGTCAACCAGAGAGAAACCAACCAGTAACTACACCTGGCCACATTTCTGAACTACGATGGTGAGCAGGCAGGTGTATTTCAAAGCCTTTCAACATATGTTGGCCTCATTAGTACATCTCCTTGTAAGTCAAGGAGCGTCTGTGATACTACAGTACAACTTGGTAGCAGCAGCATCCAGAAAGCTGTCATCCAGGGCAGGGAAGAATGAGACAGTGTGTACAAAGTCCTGTGATGTCCGATCCAAGAGACCATGTGAGCGCCCTGGGCTTACCCTTCATCAGGCTTCAAGGACTTTGCAAAGCTCTGTCTAGTCAATAGTCTTCCTCCTTGTGATGGACTGCACATCTCTGTCTTTCCTGCTCCTTACCCATGAGCTGAAGAAGGTCTAAGGTCTAGGCCCAGACCCAGGGAGAGATCATTGGAAGATAGGGGGCCTTTGGAAAGGAAATGGGTTTGGATGCAATCATAAGGTTGGGGTTTGCTAAAGGAGTTAGTGGCTTTATAGAACAAGGAAAATATAGCTGGTCCCTCTGCCAAGCGAGGACAGTATAAGAAGACCATCAACCATGAGAGCTCCTCTCTGGAACCCAGCCACACCTCATCCTGACTCCCTCCCCCACAACAGCAGCAGCAACAAACAATCCCCTGCTTCTTCAGCCACCAGAGCTATGGTGTTTGTTAGGGCAGCCTGACCAAAGCACTACCTACCCCCTAGAACTTGATCTCTTTTTGGAGGGACACAGCAAGTTCCGCCCTGGCTTGTCCATAAAACCAATGAGTAGGCCAAGAAGGGAAGTAGACAGATTCAAGAGAAGGAATGCCCGTTCTCAGTCACAGACCTCAGACCAACTTCCTGGCCTCTCCATGTCTGCTTCCTTCCTTAATATGTGACAATAGCATTCCCTATTTTCTGGCGCTGTAACCTGAAGCAGAACACCTGACCCGAGGACTCACTAATGTTCTTGACATATGCCAGTCTCTCGAATGAATACTCTGCCCTCCAGTCTCTCTGTGTGCACACTCTCTTCCACCGCTAGACAGTGAACTCCTTCCAGGGCAAACACTGGACTCTCTCATCTTTCTAACTTAAGCAGAAGCTTTGGCTTGACATGAAATAGATGCTCAATAAAATATGAATGAGTAAATGATCATTAGCTCTTCAGCTTGTCTTCATTGGAGTCTCAAGATTAATGGGATATGCAGTGCTCATGGAATAGAGTGAAGTTAATTAGTTCAAAAGGAAATAAATCTACTGTCTAGACCTCTTTGTCACAGTGACTGAATTTGCACTGGGATGAAAAAAAGCCATGTAAAGGAATAGCTGAGGAATCAAGACAACAGATGCTAACACCTGGGGTCTTAAAACCATGGCTTCTGTCTCCATATTTCCTTGTGCCCACAGACAGCAGTGCATCGCTAAGAATCCAGGCCATGGAAGTTTCTAGGATGTCCTGACATGATTCCTGCCCTACTCTGAATGCCTAAGGCAGGCCAAGTTTCCCACTTATCTGATCTACTTTTCATTAAACAAACAAAAAAAATATCTGATGGACTCTAAAAAGACCCAGTGGCCTTAACAGCAATCCATGAAGGGAATGTTTATAAAACTACTTTACTCCACATTTTTTAAACACAAAATGGATCCAGCAATACCACTCTTGGGAATATACCCAAGAGATGCCCAATCATACTACAAAAGCATTTGTGCAACTATGTTCATAGTAGCATTATTTGTAATAGCCAGAACCTGGAAACAACCTAGGTGCCCCTCAATGGAAGAATGGATCAAGAAAGTGTGGAATATATACACATTAGACTACTACTCAGTGGTAAAAAACAATGACATCTTGAATTTTGCATGCAAATGGATGGAAATAGAAAACGCTATCCTGAATGAGGTAACCCAAACCCAAAAAGATAATTATGGTATGTACTCACTCATTAGTGGACCCCAGCCATAAATAAAGGACACTAAGCTTATAGCTCACAAGCCCAGAGAAGCCATATAGCAAGGTGAACTGAAAGAAAAACATATATACATCCTCCTGGAAATTGGAAGCAAACAAGATCGCCAGGCAAAAGTTGGGAGTACGGGGGCAGGAATAGAGGTGGGGATAGGGGGATGGGGGAAGGGGAGAGGGGGAAGGAGAAGGGAGAAGGGAAGGACTGGGGAGAGCTTGGGGGAGTGGGAGGGTGGAGATGGAGGAAAGGTGGATATTGGAGAAGGGAATAAGATATCTACATTAAGGGAGTCATTTTAGGACTGGCAAGATACTTGGCTCTAGAGGGGATCCCAGGTGTCCACGGGGATGTCCCCAGCTA